>JAVJIF010033675.1:0-104223 GCA_038442645.1 Agave tequilana | reverse complement strand
TGTTGACACTTAAAAAAGACAAGATTCCTATTGGTCTGAACAAATGTCTAACTTGTTGACATTTACAAAAGATAAGTGGCAGACGAGCTGAAGACCAGTTTTCATCCACCTCCAAGGGACAAGGAGCAGCAGCTTGGACTCCACTGATCCAGCAAGCAGAACAGTGAGCCCGGGACGTTTCTAAACAGACCTCAGCAGGTCTAAGATGCTAGCATTTAGCATTACATTAGCCCAAGGAGATAGCCTCGATTGAGAGGCTAGCATCATCAACTTCGCCAGGAAGCTAATTGACAGCTTCGCCGAAAAGCCTCTTTTCGGATTTCGCCAAGGATTGCCTTTAGCTCCGCTATGAGCTTCAAAGCGGGCAGCTCCGCTATTGATCTACTACGGTCAACCTTTGACCAATCAAATCTCTGATGAGATTGGATTCAAACAAATCAAATCCAATCAGGATTCAATATGGCAGGTGATTGCCGCTATCTCTTGACTCTCTTGAAACGAGTAAGAGGATCAAGGAGAATCTCCCAACAATATGGAAAGGATCAAAACAGATCAACCGGCCTGCCAATTCTACCTCCGCAGAAGCTATCCTATCCTCGCAGCAAGGCTAATTTCCAGATTTAAACAGATTTGATTCAATCTGTTTCCATTTCTTCAAGGGACGATTATACCCTTGCTCTCCCTATAAATAGCCCGCCAGGGGTACAAGGAGACAGAGACACACATGCATACGGGAGGACTCCACAAGCAGAGGCTTCTTCATAACGCACCGTGCGCTCTTGAATTCAGAGACCTTTTAGAGAATTGCTTTCTCTAATCAGGGTGTTGATACCCTAACATCGTCCTTCTTCTCAAGGAATCTCCGGAACCAGGCGAGAAGGAATTCCTTATTGAAGGCGATTTTGAGAAGCAGCAAGAGGGTTCTACCAACCTTCTGTTCTCTGATTCCCCGAACCAGGCGAGAAGGGAATCTCATCGCTCGCATCGTCAAAGGGACAAAGTGGTCGCGCGCTGAGCAGACTCCTATCGGCACACTTCTCCAGAATCTCTGAGGAGATCTACTTGTAATCTTTTTAAGAATACTTGTAATTTAGCTCCTCAAACTTTTTTTTGTAAGTTTTCCCCCTTTGCAAACATAATGGAAAACAAGATGGCGACTCCGCTGGGGACGATATTCTCCTCTGCTGAGAATCAAGTGTCGCAATGCGACGATCAGACCTTCGGGTCTATCTCTGAATTCAACAAAGTCGGTGCAGCCAGAGCTTCTCTGGCTAAATCTTCAAGGAAAGTCTCTGCGGAGACTGAAAAGGTTCCCTGCAAACCTGCTGCGGTGCTCTGGCGCAACAAGGAAGCATGCCCACAGACCGAGCCCTGCACTCTTGAGAACTTGGTCATCCAGATCGACCAAGGAAGACCTGAAGAAGTCCTCTCTGGCGGTGACCTGACGCTTCGAGCACGGAAGCACAGGAAGGTCTTCACGACCAAGGTTTCAAATCAGAAACTAGAGGCAGAATTCTGCCAACACCCCACAGCCCCGCGTGTGGCTATTCAGGTTCCTCGTGAACCTAAGCATCTTCCGTCAAGGCGGATATGGAAGCCCAAGCAGAAGTCTCCAACCGAGGTTTCCGGTGTAGTCACGCCGAAACTGCGCCTCTCCCGCGAAGAAAAGGGTAAGATGCCTATCTACCCTAACGATGCTGCCAATCATGAAGTCCCGACGGCGATCATACCGTCGCTCAAATCAAAGGCAGCAAAGCCTTCTGACAGCCTCGCTTTCACAAGCGAAGCCACCATACCAAAGCATACTCATTGGATCCATGGCCGCGAGGCTAAGGCCAAAGAGTCATCTAAGGCTAATCTCCTTCGCGGCGGAATAGCGGATAAAGCACCTCGGCGTGCTCCGCTCTCTAATTCATCAAGCACTAAGTTCGCACATGCTGGCGAATCTAGATCTGAAGCACTATTCAGTGCTAATCCCTTTTGCAGGGATAAGAAGAATGGAGTATCGTCCCATGTACACTCCGAAAAAGCTTCTCTGCGAAGTTATCCAGGCTCTGTTGGGCCTGACCTACGAGAATTCCTGGTAAGCAAGCGGAAGCCGGAGCCCCTCCGAACTACTTTCCCCTGTTGTCAAAGAGGATGCCGACTTGTGACAATCCATTCAACCCGCTGCCGGCTACATCCAACCATGGCTGTATCTCCGCACCGGCAATCGGTGTTTGATCGGTTGTCCGCACATGTTCCTACGAGGCATCGCGGAAGGGGCGCCTCACCAGATCCAATCTCCGCCTCCGTCAATATGACCGGAAGAGGCCGAGAGCGACGCAAGGGGAGTCAGACATCTGATGGTCCCCCTTACAGTTTTCCAGATCCAGATTATAATCCAAGCCTAGGCGAGGTCTCGGTACAAGAAGAAGGTGTTTTCCGAAACACCAGATCCAGGGTGGCAATACCCTACAATTACGAGCAACCTTCTTCCTCGACGGCCCTGATCCCGCCATCACCCGGGCAGTCACCTCAATCTTCAGACGAAGAAAAGGAAGACAGCGGGTATGCCTCGTCAGCGACGGTCAGTTCAGTGCGAACCGACAAAGCATCGGTCAACATGGCCGATAACGCTAACGATGACCTTCGTCGGCGTTTGGAAGCTCAAGAGCAAACCTCCAGGACCCAGCAGGAAGCCCTGGACAATATTCAACAGATGCTTGCCCAACTCCTCAGCAATCGAAGCGGCAATGATACCGGAAGCCACCACGATGAGGAGGAACACTTTAGCAATGATCCGAAATCCAAGGGAGGTTCTTCCCTAGATGCTGAAGTCCTTAAGGGCCTTCAGGCTCAGATTGCATCCCTAGCTCAGAGGGATGAATTAAAGAAGGTGGGGACAGTCCGTCCTTATCCACTAGAGTGGGATTCGGTGCCATACCCACCAAAGTTCAAACCACCAACGTTGCATACGTATGATGGTAAGAGCTCGCCCAATCAGCACATCTACTATTTCCGGTCTCAGACTGGTAATGTCATAAGCAACGACGCCATCATGGCTAGGCTGTTTATTGGCACTCTAAAGGGCGTGGCATTCGACTGGTTCCGAAGCCTCCCTCCAGGCTCTATCAATTCCTGGCTCGACCTGGAAAACTCGGTTCCTCTCTCGCTTCTATGAGGACGACACTGAAGTGACCATGGACAAGCTCCTCTCTACCGTACAGAAGAAGGGCGAACCCGTCCGCGACTACATTGAGCGGTTCAGAAACTTATCCTTGATGTGTCCAGCAGGGATGCCGTTACCCATGCTCTTACAGACATGCAGGCACAACTTCTTGGATCAAGTAGAAGTTCGCATGGGGGCTGTCAAAGCCCACACTTGGAAGGAATTAGTCGAACAAGCTGAGATAGCTGAGAAGTCGGCTAAAAAGTTCGAGCCATCCGCCCCCAGAGGCAAATGGGGTACGAACAGCAAAGGACGCGGCGACCCACCTCAGTCTTCCCAAGCTAAGGGGAAAGAGATTATGTCCGTAGAGTTATCCGGAGACGTGCAGTCGAAGGCTAAGAAGAGCGGCTTCAACAATCAGGAGCCCAAGTTCCCTCCAAAACAGTACTCCTTCAAAGATGATCAGGTGGTTACAATATTCCATCTGCTCCACAAAGGGAACAAGCTGAAGCTGCCGGATGCTCGACGTCCTGATGAGATAGGGCGCACAAACGACCCCAAATACTGCCTCTATCATAGGATGATTCACCATCCTACTGACAAGTGTTATGTCCTCAAGGACAGGATACAAGCCCTGATTGATGCCGGCGTCCTCACACTGAAGACGGAGCAGAAGAAAGTCACTGCCAATATGGTGACTCTTGAGTTCGGCACTGCCCAGAAGGTCACAGTTCCTGACGGGACCTATCCAGCCCCGGCGCCGCGGTTGGAAGTCAAGCATCCTCCAGCCATGACTCAATACAACAAGGGTCTCGTCCCTTTGACATTGGAGACGGGGGAAGTCATGTGGATACACCCAGATCTCGTCCAAGACATTCAACGGTGTTCAAAGCGGCCCAACTCAAAAGGCAAGTCCTGCAATGTCATCTCTGTCCTGCCAGATGATGGTAATCTTACTTCGGCTTCCCTCAGCGATTCAGAAGAAGAGAAGCATGCCTGTACAGCGCAGGCAGATGCGCCTCAACAGACGGGCACCCGGTCTGAAAAGTCATATCAAAGGCAGTATGACAAGCCTACTGACGAGATACAGCAGCAAACGACGTCAGTACCAATGCCGGCATCCACTCCAATTCCAGCCAAGGGAAAGGAAAAGCCTAAGGAGGTGCGGTTCGACCATGTGTTGAAGAAACCGCCAAGCCAAGGGCTAGACACGCCCTTTCGCTTTGATATATTGGCCCACTTAGCCAATATCCCGGCTCGTATCACAATACACGAGCTTCTTCGTCTCTCCAAAGAGACAAGAGAGGCGCTCAGAGATGCGCTGGCCAACTCGGAGTCCTTTCTGACATGCATGCCCGAGGTTCCTGGTGATGAGATGCGGCCTTCCTGCTCAGAGTGCCATCACGCACAGTCAAAGGTGCCTGCTATTACCTTCACGGCGGAAGATATGCTTCTCAAAGACAACAAGCATGATCGACCTCTGTACTACACCGGATATATCGGTTCAACATGCATTGAAAGGGTACAAGTCGATCCGGGGTCGGCACTCAGCATCATCCCCAAACGGCTTCTCTATTTCCTCGGCATACCACTGTACAGGTTGTCCGCAACCACTACTACAATATATGGTTTTAACGCCGGGAGCAGCCATCCACTTGGGAAGATTCGGCTCCGTTGCAGAATCGGAAGCCTCAAGTCAGAGGTAACGTGTTATGTCATTGACGCTGACACATCATACAACCTGCTACTGGGACGACCATGGATCCATGCCAACTGGATCGTTCCTTCTACCCTCCACCAGTGCTTCAAGTATGTTGAGGATGATGCGACAGTACGAACTGTCTTCGCTGAGAAGCAACCCTTCAAGGGGGTGGAAAACTACTTCACTGATGCTCTCCTATATCAAGAGGCTAGTGGAACGCCGGGAGAACCATTGCCAGACGATGATGAAAGTGGCAATGAGGCGGATTCGGAATCCGAAACGGGCATGCCAGCCATTCTGATTGGCGAGCCAATTGTAGCATGCTTTAATGATCCCCGATGTAAGATCCCTCCTGAAGAGGAAGGCGAATGGATAATTAATGATAATATTTCTTTTGATTATCCTGTGAGCATCGAGTCGATTAAATCCATTATGGATGGCTCTCTTCATATGCCCGTACATGAGCCGAGTATGGCTAGCACATCTGTGGAAGCCATAGAAGGGGCCACGCTGGTAGTCCCTCCGTCCAAGCAAGGTCAGGCGCCGATAATCTTCGGCAGAGCCCGGCCAGGGAGATTCTCAACTGCAGACTCAAGCTCAGAGTCGGATGCTCCACAGTTCTTTCATTACGCGCCATCAGCACGCCATATTATGAAGAAGATGGGTTACAACCTGAAGCAGGGAGCGGGCCTAAACTTCGGAAAAGGAAGACGCAGCTTGATGCGTAACTCCGTCCCAAGAGGGAAACCTGCAAATTACTATGATAGTACACGCAGGGGGTTGGGTTACGTCACGCCCACATCATCAGTAACAGTTCAGGTCAAAGACGACGGACCAATTCCATCACAGTCGGCTTCATCCTCCGAGTGGGACTCCGATATCAGCATAGGAGAAATGATCAAAGGCCTCGCCGCGAATATGACTTCAAGCAGTCAATTGGAACCTGCGGAAGCTGCCAATGATGAACCATGGGCCCAGCAGTTAAGCCTCCAATGGGAAAAACGGTTCGAACTGCGTGAGCCGCCTACTGAAGACAAGGTGATGCAGGTCAATCTGGGAAGTCAAGATCATCCCAAACCCATCTTTATAAGTGAAAGCCTATCACTTATAGAAAAGGAGGAATTGATAATGCTCGTAAAAGAGTATATAGACGTCTTCGCGTGGAGCTATGAAGACATGCCCGGACTCGACCCACAGGTCGCTATGCACCGGCTGAATATCAAGCCCGACGTCAAGCCAGTCAAGCAGCAACAACGTCGGTTTCGCCCGAACATTATGGAAGCTATTGAAGCCGAAGTTCACAAACTCATTGCAAGTGGCTTCATTCGGAGGAGCAACATCCAGATTGGGTGGCTAATATAGTCCCCTTCCTCAAGAAGAATGGCAAAATACGGATCTGCATCGACTACCGTGATCTCAATGCGGCCTGTCCCAAAGATGAATTTCCACTGCCCATCACTGATGTCATGATTGACAACACATGCGGATTCGAAAGGATGTCTTTCATGGACGGCTTTTCAGGGTACAACCAGATTAAGATGTATCCCGACGATGAGAAGCATACTTCGTTCCGAACACCATTGGGGGTATACTGCTACACTGTAATGCCCTTCGGACTGAAGAATGCCGGAGCAACCTACCAGCGGGCAATGAGTACGATCTTTCGCGATCATCTCCGAAAGACAGTGGAATGTTATGTTGACGACATTGCTGTCAAAAGCCGCAACAAGGATGAGCATCTCCGCGATCTCAGAAAGATGTTCGACATAATGCGGGCTCATCAACTGAAAATGAACCCGACAAAATCCTTCTTGGGAGTGTCAAGTGGCAAGTTCCTTGGGTTTATCGTCACATCAAAAGGGATTCACCTTGACCCAGACAAAGTCAGAGCTATCCAGAGCATGCATCCGCCAAGGAACCTCAAAGAGCTGAGAGGCTTGCAAGGCAGGTTGGCCTACATCAGAAGATTCATTGCAAATCTCTCAGGCCGCTGTCAGCCGTTCACCCGGCTCATGAAAAAGGGTGCTTCCTTCGTATGGGATCAAGCTTGTCAGGAAGCTTATGAAGACATCAAGAGGTACCTCACAAAGCCTCCAGTCTTAGTGCCCCTACATCAGGGAAGCCATTCTTGCTTTATGTAAAAGCTCTGGACTACTCCCTCGGCGCCCTCCTCGCTCAAAAAGACGGCAATGGCCACGAGCAGGCCATTTATTATCTGAGCAGGACTCTCATAGGAGCGGAATCTCGCTACAATCCTGTTGAGAAAGAGTGTTTAGCTCTCGTCTTTGCCGTTCAGAAGACACGGCATTATTTGGTTGGCCAGACCATACATGTCATCTCCAGGGTGAATCCTTTACGTCTTCTTATGACGAAGCCAGGGTCACTAAATTCAAGATTGGCTAAATGGGCACTTCTGCTGTCTCAATACGACATGACCTTTATTCCTCAGAAGGCGGTCAAAGGCCAAGCCCTTGCAGAATTCTTGGCTGCTCATCCAGTTCCGGAGCATTCAAAACTCCACGAAGACATCCCTGATGAAGTCTTCGAGTCCAACGCAATTTCAGTAGAGGAAGTATGGCAGATGTTCTTTGATGGAGCATCGCGAATGGGCCCTAAAGGCAAGATTATTGCCGGAGTGGGGGTTGTGTTTATCTCCCCGCAGAACCATGTTCTTCCCAGAGCATTTTCTTTGACAGAATCATGCTCCAACAATGTAGCAGAATATAATGCTCTGCTCATTGGTCTTCAGCTCGCCCATGGAATGGGGGTACGCTACCTTGAAGCTTATGGCGATTCAAAACTGATCATCAATCAGGTTAAAGGCGAATATGAAGTCCGCCATGAGGACTTGGTGCCTTATTACCATACGGCCATTGAGTTGGCTAACCTATTTGAAGGTTTCTACATCGGGCATGTGTCTCGATCTCAAAATACCAAGGCGGACGCTCTCGCTGCATTAGCGACGACGCTAGCCTTGCCAGCCGACACCGAGTACTATCTCACAGTCGCGACCCGACACCTCGTATGCTCTAAGTATATGCTGAAAATCCAAGAGGTCCATAATGTCTCTGCAGACCTCGAGCCGAGGGATTGGCGCTTCCCTCTCATTGACTATGCTCTGCACGGATTGCTCCCTGACGATCCTAAAGAAGCGGCTTCCATCAGACGAAGATCTCTCCGTTTCTATTATGATCCAACCTTGAAGACACTTTACCGTCGTTCATATGACGGTGTCCTCCTCCGTTGTCTCTCTCATTCAGAGGCACAGGAAGTGCTTAAAGAAGCACATGATGGCATTTGCGGAGCTCACCAGCCGGGTCCAAAGCTTAAAGACAGGCTGCACAAACTTGGGTATTACTGGCCGATCATGATAGCCGATGCCACCCAATATGCACGAAGGTGTAAAGCGTGCCAAGTCCATGCAGACTTCATACACCAACCTTCGGAATTGCTCCACCCTACTGCTGCTTCATGGCCATTTGAAGCGTGGGGAATTGATGTCGTAGGGCCAATCAGCCCCTCTTCGGCAAGAGGTCACCGGTTTATCCTCGCAATAACCGACTACTTCTCAAAATGGGCAGAGGCCATACCGTTGGCCGAAGTCAAAACCTTCAATCTGGTTAGCTTCATCAAACACCATGTCATCTATCGATTTGGTGTCCCCAGGCGGATCATCCACGATAATGGTCCTCAATTCATAAGCCAAGGATTCTATCGGTTCTGCGATAAATACCGAATTCAGAATATGGCTTCAACAGCTTACAATCCTGCCGCCAATGGTTTAGCAGAAGCATTCAACAAGACAATCATCAAGCTGCTCAAGAAGTTTGTCTCCTCGAACAAGCGAGATTGGGACGAAAAGCTTGGTGAATGCCTTTGGGCCTACCGGACTACGGTTCGGACACCGACAGGCAATACGCCTTTCTCCCTGGTATATGGGTGCGAAGCGGTCATCCCATTGGAAATCCAGGTGCCATCATTGCGAGTAGCCCTGACTACTAAAATGACATCAGAAGACAATGATCGCCTGCGTCTTCAAGAGCTCGAAGCCCTGGACGAGAAGCGGCTGCAAGCTCAGCAACACATCGAGCTATATCAGGCTCGGATGTCAAAAGCCTTCAATAAGAAGGTTAAGCAAAGAACCTTCCAGAAAGGAGATCTGGTCTTAGCCGTCAGACGACCGATGATTATGACGCACAAGACCAAAGGCAAATTTCAGCCTAAATGGGAAGGACCGTTTGTGATAGAGACAGTCTATTCAAACGGAGCATACCGCCTTATGACTGCAGAGGGCGACCTCCTCATGATGCCAATCAATGGCAAATTCTTAAAGAAGTACTATCCTTAATCAAGGATCTTGCTCTCGATCAAGTTAACATTACACCTCTGATCGAGATCCGCGCGTCCGGAATGCGCACAAAGAGAGCCTCTCTCTTTCTCCAAGCATATCAAATCTGTTGGTAGCTGGGGGTTTGCTTAAAATCCCAAGGGACCTGCTCCCACTTGATTCCCTCTCCAGAATCACTTACCAATTCTCATCCATAGAATGGTAAGACCATATATTCCGCTGTTACGTTAACATTAAACCTATGACAGCAGTCCCCTCATTTCTCCTCATGAGAGCGAGACCTCCAAAGTCACTTACCAATTCTCATCCATAGAATGGTAGGACCACACATATTCCGCTGTTACGTTAACATTAAACCTATGACAGTGATTTCCTCGTTTCTCCCCGAGAAGACGAGACCTTTTCCAAATCCAATTCGACTTTTGAACTTGGTGGCTTCTCAACCAGTTATGTCATTGCGACCTCTGAACTGGCAGATAGCCAAGTCTCATCTGTCATTGAGCTTAGTGGCGTCTTAATCGGTTATGTCATTGCGACCTCTGAACCAGTAGACAGCTAAGTCTCAATCTCGAGTCCTGTTGACATTTACAAAAGACAGGTCTCGATACTTGTTGACATTTATAAAAGATAAGTATCACCTATTTTGAGCTTGGTGGCTTCTCAACCAGTTACGTCATCGCGACCTCTGAACTGGCAGATAGCCGAGTTTCATCTACCATTGAGCTTGGTGGCTTCTCAACCAGTTACGTCATTGCGACCTCTGAACTGGCAGAAAGCCAAGCCCCTATCATTGAGCTTGGTGGCGTCTCAATTGGTTATGTCATTGCGACCTCTGAACCAGCAGACAGCTAAGTCTCAATCTCGAGCCCTGTTGACATTTACAAAAGACAGGCCTCATACTTGCTGACATTTACAAAAGGCAAGTATCTTCACTCCAGCCCCGCAATGGGCTAACCTCGAGACTGGCAACATCTCAATTGGTTATGTCATTGCGACCTCTGAACCAACAGACAGTCATGTCTCATTATCCAAACAGCAGAAGTCAAAAGGAAAATTTTCTATTAAAGCCAAAAAGATGGGATACATGGAGGAGCATATACAATGGCCTACAGGCGTATATGGTAAGATCGAATCCGATCCCCGAGCGAAGCTAGCCTCGTTCTCCTGTCATCAGCAGCCTGGGCCAGCGCCTGTGATCTCAGCTCAGCCTCATCGAAGTCCACCGCCTGAGCCAGACCAGCCTCGACCTCCGCCAAAGTCGCCCTCTGTGACGACTCCTGCCGCGCCAGTTCCTCACTCTGAGCCCTGAACTGCTCAAGCCGCGCAGTCTCTTCATGACGCATCTGTGTAGCTTTGGATAAGAGGAGATTTGCCTTCCGGATCATCTCTTCGGCCCTCTTAATCTTATCTTCGGTATCAAGAAGAGCACTGGTGGAAGCGTCAATTGCACTCCCAACCTCTACTTGCTCTGTCTCCAAGGACTCAAGTCAGAGGAGATAGCCTCAGCAGCCTCTTGAGCGGCGAGCTGAGCCTCGCGCCTTTGGGCAACAAGATGTGTGAGCCGTTCATCAGCCAAAGACGCTGCGTCTGAACGATAGAGACGGCGCCATTCCTTCACGTCCTTCTCAAGGTCATCTACCAGGAGTTCCAGAGCAGTAGCTTGATGGTACCCCTCAAAGTCTCGAATGCAATCAATACCTCGGGAGAGGACCACCTTCAGCTTCGAAAATGGCACAGGCGAGCCTTTCAAGACTAGACCGATAGTCTGCTCCAAATTGTTATAGAAGCTATCGACCAGATTACCTATGAAGTCATTCTCAGCTTCATCAATCTTTGGTAGAGGGACAACCTCGGAGCAGTCTACCAGCCCGGCCGACACCACCGCAGAAGAAGAAGCGGGAACATCGACAGCAGCAGGACAAGCCAAGGACGATCTCGGCGGAGTCCTCATCGAAATTAATACACCAGCCACCGCGAGGGAAGGGCTGGCAACTACCTCTGGAGCAACGGGCTCAACCACCTGAGTTGGGGAGGCAGGGCTGGTGATCACCCTCAACTCCATACTCACCGGCATCTCACTCGGGAGTGAAGGCATCTGTGGGACTGTCGTCTCCACAACCCCAACCTCTCAGTTGTCATGGGCTGATAAGAGGGGAGGTCGCCATACAGCGCGTCCAACACAGCAGCATTCGCCGCGGTCGAAGCACTCGACTCGCCCTCTAACCTCTCAGGAGAACCCTCCGCTTCCTTCGAAGCTGATGCACCTTGGGGACGAATACCTGCAACAAAATCAAGGTCAAAAAGGAGACGCAGCAAACAGGCGAAGACCAAGAGATCGTAGTCATACCGAAGGCTGATGTCACCTCGTCAGCCGCATCGGAATCCAAGGGTCCCATCGAAAAGTTCTTCCCAGACTCGACGTAAATGGCCGGCCCGCTCTCGCCCGCCGAGTCCCCTGCAGACCACTCAACAGAGCTTGATTCCACAGAACTTCCTTTGGAGGTCCCAACACCCGAAGGACCGACATCAGCTGCGCCACTCCCAGACTCTTGCGAGTGAGCGGAAGAGCTGGCTGCAGCCCTATAAGTGAACAGGGGATCGTAGTGTTCCCCTTGCTCTCCAACTGCCTCAGCTCCTGCAACAAAAAGCAAATGATGAGTTATTTAAAGTGCACTGAAGGCATATTAGATGGGGCCAATCTTACCAGTAGTCGGTTCAGCAACCGACGGCTCAGCCACTAATGGAGCAGCAGAAGGAAGCGCAGTAGAGGGTTCGCCCTCTACCACAATTGTAGGAGCATGGCGACGGGGCTTCTTCGCCAACGACTTCCTACGGGATCCACTCCCACGTTTCCTCTTGAAGTGGACATCAGAATCCTCTTCTTCCACTTCTCCCACATGTCGTGGGGAAGCTGTCCCCACCACGCCGGAGCCGGCTTCACAGGTGTCAGCTTCACGGACATCAGCTCCTGTCCCTACCTCAAAGCGAGGGCTCCCTGCATCAGAAGCCTCGCTATCATCCACAGCGATGAACTCCTCTATGCCAGGGACACGGACTCGTTTACCCTCCTTCTTCTCAGAAGCCTTCTGCCTCATCCGATGAGCAATCAATCTCACACCCGAACTATTGGCATTGAATCCAGGAGGCGTGGAATTCGAAGCCGCGTACCACTGGCAAAAGCACAAGGTCGTCGAGAGACCGGGGTCCTGCAGCGGCGTGCATAGCCACGCCCCAGTGCCATCCGCAGTAAAGAACCGCCAGGCACTGGCCCCATCAATAAGACTCCCCATGAAAGCCAAGTCCGAATTGGGGTTGCCCACATACAGCTGGTCATACCCGAATTGGCGGGCAAATCGGCTTGGGACGTAGGGTTCCAGGTAGCAGGTATCCCCACTCCTGAACAGCAAATGCGAGGGCCGGATGCTGACCAGCCACTCGAAAACACCTCGACTCATGGGAGAGTCACTCGATTCCGCATCATGGAATTCCTCATTGTACCCCGCATCCCGCATGCGAGGAAAACAGCGGAACAGGCTGTAAGCGTCATATCGGCGTACTAACTTACGGGCCTCAACCACGTAGATCTTCTGCCATGAACAGCCCTCGAAGCGGCGGAGAAGTGCCGTTCGAACACCCTGCGGAGGATCCGCTCCAGCTCCAATCAAAGCCGGGCAGTGCAAGGCGAACCACGCCATCAAGTAGGTATACGGTAAACCTACCCTAGGATTGGGTCCGTCACAGGGCAAGACGGCACCCTTTCCTCTCCTCGACATCGATGGTCTGCAGAAAGCCTCCGTTAGCGCACGAAGGCCCCTCTGGATACAGCACACCATAGCCGGGAGAAGACCCAGACGGTGGCCATGGACCAAGCGCACAGCCGGCAGCAAGACATTCGGGTGGACAATGTCACCCGAGGAAGACGGCACCACACATTTCTTTAACCAGATGGTTAAGAAACCGGCCAGCAGCGCCTTCCGAGACATAGGCCGACGAGCCTGGTGGTGAAAGCTCCGAAGGACATCACCTTCCTCAAAAGGACCATCATCTTCAGTCACGATGATGTCCTTTTCGGCATGCGCCTCCATCCGGGCCAAGATGTCCCCTTCAGCAACTCCGCAATGAGCAGCTTCAGGCGCACTCTTCATGTCCGGGAACAGATAGTTCCCCCAGCTCTTTAAGCTCTTCGAGCTACTCTTGCCACCAGTGTGGATGCTGGAACAAATGTGCAAGTGGCACATCAATTCCCGGTAAGTCTCAAGCAAAGCAGGCTCCTGCTTCTCCAGCAGAGCCAACTCCGCTTCACAGGGAAAGTACTCTTCGTACGGAAGAGACCCAAAAGGCAAGGCAGAAATTTCCCACATCTCATGCAGAGCCATGCCCAACTCACCAACTGGGGTGAAGAAGGTCCCCGAGGCAGGGCAGTATAACTCAAGGATGGCGTAGAAGCACGCCACCTTCATATCAATGCCGTAGCAGGTCGCCCTGACGGCCTCATGGAGGTTTAACTTCTCCAAGTCCTTCCCGAAATTAGCAAGGACATAGTTGGTCAACTCCGCCCACCATGTCTTGGGAGGATGAACCCAACCAGGGGTCCTGAAGTCAGTAGCGGGGTAATTCCCGCCAACTGCGCAGAATTGGGCGCCAAAAGTCTGCGCCACAGCCGGATTCTCTCCCACTGGAAGTTCTCGCGATACCTTTCCAGGGTACAGCCCCATTATGCCGCGAGGAGGGCCCGCCCCTGAATAGCCAGACTGATATGACAATCTCCCGACATGGACAGATTCAGCACTTCGGCTCACACTCCACGCCATCTTCCGAGCCTGAGTCACAGCCACGAAGGAGGACAAAGGGAAGTGTCGCTTAGTGGACGGAAGATAAGATTTCTCGCCATCCAACTGAAAAATCCACTGCCCTTCGCCGGCCTGCAACTGGCGATCGGGATCAGGTGTAGCATCCCCGAATATGAAGTCAGGCTTTCTGTAAGTCTGACGGTCGACATCCTCAAGCGGAGCAGTGGTTAAGATACTCCGCATGGTCTGCGGATGACCGCCTTGGATGAGCGTATCCCGGACAAGAGAGCTCCGCTCGCTGAATAAAGAAGCCTCTCCATGGAATCGCAAGCTGATGCTACCATCTGCTCTACTGGATAACCCGAATAGACTGTTTTGGAGACCGGAGGTGTAATGCACTGCAAAGACATGAATGAGCTATGATTAGTTCATCAATCAAGTGGATATGAAAATACAAAAATTCACTAAGGCATAGCCTCGCTCAGCGAGCAAGGCCAGTAAGGCAATAGCTTCGATGAAGCTTGATCTCGAGGATGAAACTGCATCTTCGCAGGAAGAAATCCGAAGCACAAACTTCGCTTAAGCAGGAAGTGATATAGCCCTGAGGGCTGATGTCATCAAAAGGGCATTATGGTCAAAAGTCATCATGACTGAGAGGACTTATTCAAGTCCTTTTCCTCAAACAGTACGGAGATGGCCCAAGTTATGGCTTCGTGCGAAAGCCCAAAGAAGAACTGTTCAGTTCTTAACTCCCTGGTACAAGGAAAATAGGGAGGAGAACGAATTCTCTAATGAGGACAGATCATGCCTGATCGTCCTAATGGCCGAGTATCGGCTCCAAAGGATGGAGACCACTCTCTAATTAGATCGAAAGTTCCTTACCAGCGATCGGTCGCTCGATGACCGGAGGAGGAGGGCCCTCCGCTGCAAAAGTCGCTGCTTCTTTTCCCGCTCGTCTTTTGGGCGCCATCGAAAAAATGCAAGAGTTCTCAAAGTACTCTGAGTAAAGAAGGAAGAAGAAGATGGAAAGACAGAAACTTCTCTGGAAAAAAAGAGATCTTTTTCTGTTCAGCCCGATCGGGCTTTTATAGGCCAATCGGCGCCTAAATTGAGGCCTCGAAAAAAGGGCACATGCCGCCGTTTCGAATTAATTCGAAACATCGCCCGAAGCGCCCGAGGCGCTTTCCCAAGGGGCGACGGTTCAACCCCACTAAGGGTTAACTTCGCACAGGAGCAAAGTGCGGACTTCGCACAATCCTTCAAGGGCTTAGCCGAGAGGCTTACCTTAGCCCTCCAAAAAGGTGCTGCTCGCGGGACATGCCAGTCTCACGAAAATCATTCGAAGAAAGGACTATGTCCTTAGCTCCGCACACAGTTTAGCCCAGCTATGGCCAGACTCTCAGTGAAAGCAAGCAAAATATCAGATGATCGGAAGATGAACTTTCATTGATTTAACAGGAAGGGTACATTGATATTACATCAAAGTTGTGTTTTATACAATACATCCAGTTGCCCAACAGGATCATTTGAGGCATACAAGCGGTTTTATCTGCTTTCAAACCAAATCAACGGGACAGGAAAGGCCTTCCTCCGGCAAAAGGTCGTAACCCTTCGCATATGAACAGATGGTGCCATAGGGACACGGTCATTTTTCTCCACAAAATGGCAAACCTTGCCAGGCCATTTTTGTTGAAGCCTGGCAATAAAAACCTATCGCCGCCAACACGATAGATCACGTATAATGGGAATCGGCAGTGATACCAGTGATCTAACGGGCGCGATACTCGCTTTCCCGAAGAGGATCGCCCCCAAAGGCCACCAAAGTTGAAAGTCGGCAATGGTGCCGGCGATCTCACAGGCGACGCCCACTATCTTGAAGCGGATCATCTCCGGTAAAAGCGGCAGCCAATCTCACCTCAGAACGAATCATCACGGATAAGAGGCTGCCAACGGCCTTTTGGACACGCACCCGCTGCCCCGAATTGTTCCTCCTGCTTAAAAGTAAAGCTTCAACCGGGGAAGCATAAGGCAATTTTATGGTTCCTTCCATCAAGTCACAAGATTGGTAAACATAGCCCACTGCAAGGCAAATCAGAACAGATTAGCAACTAAGCACAAGAAGAGCTACAAAAGAGCTAAGTCAGGTTCTTTGGGTCAAAGCAATCCAATTTCAGTCAAAGCAGAGGATAAGCCTCGCCTGCACGGCAACCAATGGGCTGGCTCAGCAAACGCCAAGTCCTAGCCTCGCCTATATGGCAAAGTCAGACTGATCTTATGAGATACAGTCTCAACATTCACCAATATGGCAAGACCGGCTCAACTCTTGAAGAGACCAAGTCCCAAGTCCTGCCTGCGTAGCGGACTTAACATGTAGTGAACAAATCAAGATGATAGCTTCACAGAAAGCTATGATGAGATCCTTCTTTGCAGCAGCCAATTGCAAGATAGAGAACAAGGGAAGCCAGCCAATCCCTAAAGCAGCAAATCAAGGGAGATGAGTTCCCTAAAAGCGGTGAAGTCTCTGAATGATCAAGACTTACTGGTCCTTGGCCGGATAAGAACCAGAATGGGTTTTCCCACTAATTCAGAGATCTGAGTATATCTCTCAACCAAGAGAAGAGAAAACAAGCAGGCCATTTCTCTTCAGAGGACCTCAAGTGTCCTATTTATAGGCCCCATGGCCTGAGCACTCTCACTTCAAGCGTGGAAGCTCGAATGCATTCAAGGCATTTATTGCGCCTTGATGGAAGGGACGGTTTTCCCTTGGAACCGTGCAAAGGGAGAAAACGTCTCCCTCATAAAAGGCACTTATAGCACCTTGAAAAAGGGAAACATCCTCCTTTGGTAAGGTGCGACCGGAGAATATCTCCCTCGAACGGCGCGAAAGGAGAAATGATCCTCCTCGTAAATCAACCCGTGACAGTTGGCTTTGAAAAGGCAACAGGAGTTCCAAAGCGAACTTATTCCCGGAAGCCCAGATGCGGAGCTACCCGTGCGCGAAGCTACTCAGAGTCACGATCCAGTACAATTCTTCGGCAGATTTATCCCAAAGCAGGATTGAAGGCGAAGCTGAACTCAACCATCATGGCGACGTTCATATTCCACACACCATCGATCACAGCAGTTCAAAGTGTTTCGAAGTCTGGGCTATTGCAGACTTTCGAAAACTTTGAAGGGGGTCTTGTTGACACTTAAAAAAGACAAGATTCCTATTGGTCTGAACAAATGTCTAACTTGTTGACATTTACAAAAGACAAGTGGCAGACGAGCTGAAGACCAGTTTTCATCCACTTCCAAGGGACAAGGAAGCAGCTTGGATTCTACTGATCCAGCAAGCAGAACAGTGAGCCCGGGACATTTCTAAACAGACCTCAGCAGGTCTAAGATGCTAGCATTTAGCATTACATTAGCCCAAGGAGATAGCCTCGATTGAGAGGCTAGCATCATCCAACTTCGCCAGGAAGCTAATTGACAGCTTCGCCGAAAAGCCTCTTTTCGGATTTCGCCAAGGATTGCCTTTAGCTCCGCTATGAGCTTCAAAGCGGGCAGCTCCGCTATTGATCTACTACGGTCAACCTTTGACCAATCAAATCTTCTGATGAGATTGGATTCAAACAAATCAAATCCAATCAGGATTCAAATATGGCAGGTGATTGCCGCTATCTCTTGACTCTCTTGAAACGAGTAAGAGGATCAAGGAGAATCTCCCAACAATATGGAAAGGATCAAAACAGATCAACCGGCCTGCCAATTCTAGCTCCGCAGAAGCTATCCTAGCCTCGCAGCAAGGCTAATTTCCAGATTTAAACAGATTTGATTCAATCTGTTTCCATATCTTCAAGGGACGATTATACCCTTGCTCTCCCTATAAATAGCCCGCTAGGGGTACAAGGAGACAGAGACACACATGCATACGGGAGGACTCCACAAGCAGAGGCTTCTTCATAACGCACCGTGCGCTCTTGAATTCAGAGACCTTTTAGAGAATTGCTTTCTCTAATCAGGGTGTTGATACCCTAACATCGCCCTTCTTCTCAAGGAATCTCCGGAACCAGGCGAGAAGGAATTCCTTATTGAAGGCGATTTTGAGAAGCAGCAAGAGGGTTCTACCAACCTTCTGTTCTCTGATTCCCCGAACCAGGCGAGAAGGGAATCTCATCGCTCGCATCGTCAAAGGGACAAAGTGGTCGCGCGCTGACCAGACTCCTATCGGCACACTTCTCCAGAATCTCTGAGGAGATCTACTTGTAATCTTTTAAGAATACTTGTAATTTAGCTCCTCAAACTTTTTTTTGTAAGTTTTCCCCCTTTGCAAACATAATGGAAAACACCCATCTGAGACTTAAAGTAGTAGATATGTTGATTCGGTGACACTTTGCAGTAGAATGCTTGGAGGGTCGGAGCTTTGAACTTGGGAGGGTATGGAACAAGGTCCCACTCGGCCGGATATGGCCGGACCACTCCTGCTTCTTGGAGTCATTTTCAATTAGTAAGGGCCTCAAGATGTTGTTCTAATCGATTCATTCTTTTAGAATGAACCCCTCCATGGTTCTGGTTGTCTTTCCCCTTAGATGAGGATTTAGACGAACCAGAAGTAGATTGCTCTTTTTCCTCGATATGTACAGAAGTGTAAATCACCTAGAGGGGGGGGTGAATATGTGATGGGCTAATCTAATGGTCAATAATGCGGAAATAAAACTTATATGATGCAAACTAAAAACTTCTTACACTAAACACTTAGTATAACAGAAGAGTGTAGCCGGATTCCCCGTGAAGGGCTCTGAACTAACTCCTCAAGATTCCTCTAAATAAGAGTTGAGGTGCCGCTTTGGCTCTCTTGGTTAAATACAAGTGTTAGCAAACAATCCCCAAGCATATAACAATTAAGCTCAATATGTATATCGAGCATATAAAGATGAGCACAATATAAGCATGCAAGATATAAACAAGTAAGAAACAAAGAGAGAGCAATCGCAAACACGGGAGATTTGTTTCGAGGTTCGAGCACACTTGCTCTACATCCCAACCTTCAACACTATGAAGGATTTCTACTAGAATCGATCCACCGGATCACTCGGTGCCGCAACACCTACAAGCTATTGGACTTCCTAGTCCCGTATACACCGCAAGCTCACTAGCTCGCCGAGGCCGCACCTCAAACAAGGAGTTCACACACGAACTCGAAACACCGCGAACACACTTGTCCGCCTCCTCAAAGAACAAAGATGAATGTTGGTGATCACAACTCTTGATCACCTAAAATCCTCTCACAAGAACACTCCTATAGGATGAATATATCAATGGATGGCTCAAGTGTTGTGTGAGAAAACAAGGATTGAAGTGGTGGAGGAAAACTCAAGAAAATCACTTTTAAACACTCTTGATAAAACTCCCCTTTTGATTGGAAATATTTGCTCTTAATCAAGTGGAGGAAAAACTCTAAATAGTCTAAGAAAAACTGATGAAAATCACTTGAAAAATCATATCTTAAAACAACACCCAGACCCCCAAATTTATAGGGCTAGAAAAACTAGCCGTTGGGAGCCAGGTTGGCCTGTCGGTCGACCGCCCGGTCGACCAGCCAACGGTCAGATTTCTGACCGTTGAGCCATTGGTCGACCGGCCGGTCGACCGAGACCCTGGAATAGAGAGCAGAGCTCTCTGCCGGTCGATCGTCCTGGTCGACCGGGGCTTTCCAGAGATCAGAAGCTCTCTGGCGGTCGACCGAGTCGCTCGACCGGCCCTCCAGCCAGACTGGCGTGCACGTCTGTGCACGTCGGTCGACCGACTCGGTCGACCGGCCCTCCAGCCAGACTGGCGTGCACGTCTGTGCACGTCAGTCGACCGACTTGGTCGACCGACTTCAAGCTCGGTCGACCGGTCCGGTCGACCAGCAGAAGCCAGTTCAGAACATGTTTAGGGATCAAAAACTTGGCATTTTGACTTCTAAAATATCTCATAAAATCATGAAAAATCTACAAAAATAGTTTTAACATTATACTTTGATAATCAAACATGCTTGTACAAAATCAAGACATGTTACAAACAATTTGAACTATTTTATAACTTAGAAATTTTGACTAAAAACAAAAACTATATTTTTCCAAAATTGGTTTTACCAAAACTTATTTTTTCAAACTTCTCCAAATACAAAAACAAGATATTTTAAACTCAATTGAGGCATAGAGTATATGGATATGATCCACTATACATACATGGTGAAATATCTATGTTTTTGACATTAAATCCTAAATACGGTTTTGGTTAAATACATGTATATAATAAACTCCAAAAAACAAACCAGTATTTTTTTCAAAATAAAAATTCTTTTCTAAAATGAAATCTCTTTTATAAAAATAACCAAATCAAGAGTGTGTGTGTGTGTATAGTATACTTGAGCAATCCACCAACTATTCTATCCTTTACATTTTATTCTAAAACAAAATCTTATAAAAACAAATCTAGACACAAGTCTTCTTCATCTTAAAGTCTTCACTTGAAGTCTTCTCATCTTCTTGACTTGGTCCAAACTTGATCCAACGAGCTAGACTCCTCTTGAGTACTTGATGTGGTCTTGATGCATAAGCTCGTGAATCAAACCGTGTAAGCTCTAAAACTTAACTTTAAATCCTTTGTTGAAGCTACACACCTACTAAGATCTTGATCATGAATATGTCACTAATTAAACACAAGATCATTAGTATTATAACAATATGAGTTGATCATCATCAAAACTAGAGTGATGGGCCTTTGGGCCAACAAGAAGATGAGCTTTCTCCCTCTTTCATTTGCCTTTACACTTTTTAAAGGAGGCTTTGTCGGTTGACTTCCTCTTGTCTTCAAGCAATTGTGCCAGCATCTGCTTGAGGGTATCGATAGATTCTTGTTGAGCACGAATCATCTCGAATTATTTCTTCCGGACCTGGGCTTGTTGCTCCAAGCGCCTGGCTGTCTCCTCAGGAGTATTTGTCATGTATATAAAGGCTTCCTTCTCTAGGAAAGAGTTCGAAGCCTGCGACTCTGCAATAGCGGAATATGAGTCATTTAATTCAATGCCCCGAGCCAGGGCATTGTAATCGATCAGGGCAATTACTCTAATCCGAGTGCGAGTATGCCGGTACACTCCTTCTGGTTCTGTGTCAGACTCTTGGAGCTGACCACTAATTGTTTTCCCCTACTCCTACTTGTCATGTTTGCAATGATTTCAGTGTCAGAGAAAGTCCTCCTTCTGTGGGAGCGATTTCTTTTAGCCGATCGGGGAGCTAGAGTCAACTGTCTGAATCCAGACTGTCGGCTTGCATGTGAACTGCAACGGCACTCAGAGAGCATTGTGATAAGTTGTTCACAGCAACACGATGGAGTGATCAGACCAACACTTCTCTTCCTTGTCAAATAATCTCTTAGATCCGTGGGAGGGGGATCGAAGATATTAGCCTCGGATTGTCGAGGGCTTTTCAAGTTGCGAGAGTTCTCCTTGCTTTGCAAAGCTGAGACGCAAGGTTCTGAGACGTGGGGTTTATGAACGCAGCTCTTGCGTTGCGGCACTGAAACGCGAGTCTGGCGTCTCTGCTGAGAAGAGACGCGGCTCTCGCGTTACCGATTGTCACATCTGGGTAGAGATACTTGAGAAACGCAGGGCTGCTGGGTTCCGCGTACAGAGGCGCGGGTCTCGTGTCCTTGATAAAGAGCACGAACTTTGCGTTGCTACTTGTGGCGTTTGGGAAGCGTTGCCAGAGAAACGCGAGCTTAATGAATCTCACGTTTAGATTGCCAAACGCGGACTTCACATGTCTGACATGGTTCAGAAGAGACGCCGGTCTGAACCTTGCGTCCTACCTCTGTTGAACAAATAGTTGTTCCAACTTTTAGTTGTCACGCACGCTGCCTCTATCGCCGCTCGGCATTCCGATTACGTCGTATGAGTTGAAGAGAACTCCCGGTAACCTGGCGCTGGGAAGGGGATGAACAGGCTGAACATCAGGAACGTTAACTACACAGGTCTCCTGGGAGACGTTGACGCGGGTGTTACGCATGATGCGATTAGCTACGACATCCTTCTCACCAGTCGCGTCTGAGAGGATCTCAGAGCGGACTTGAGAGTAAATCCCCGAAGAGACTTTGCGGTAGACCCGCGCCTTAGGGTTCTTGGAGCCAGAAGAGAGGAACTCTTCATACTTCGCCTGGTCGAACTCCACGACAAGTGATTCGACCGTTTTTCCCATACAGGTGACGTCATCTTGCGCCACAACTTGCTCGTTAGTAGAGAAAGTGGTCCCCAGCGGAGTCGACATCTCTTGTTTGGTGGGAGAAAAGTTTCTTGTAAAATTTTCTTGAATCAATGAAGAATTACAACGGATCAATACTCCTACTACAAGGGAGGGAAGATGTTTAGACTTGAATCCCCCCTTTGTTTAGTGCTGGGTTCTTGATGTGACGGTGGAAAGTGAATCTTGTTTCCCGTTGACTGTGTGAACATCAGGACCTCATGGGAATCCTCTCTTTGGATAGCAGACGGAGTAACACAGCTCCTATCCACCAGAAATCTCAAAGAGATTGTAGGCAAAGACAAACTTGTACGCAGCAAGTTGTTAGAAGAGTCAAACTCTCTTTTTCCTTTCAGTGAAAGTTTAAGAATTATCCGATTAACCGACCCCTTTTCCATAGCAAACGAGGCTATTTATAGAGGTTTCAGGGGTGAACGTGCCCCCTGAAAACGCTCCATAATGGGGGTTAACTCCCTCATTACGTGAGCAGTAATTTACCCAATAACGAGGGCAGTTATAACCGAGACGCAGGTTTTGAGCCTTGCGCCTTGTTGCTGAAGTGATGCTGAGACGCGGGTTTGACCTTGCGTCTTGGTTCTGCAGTAATACTGAGTCGCGGGTTTCGACCCTCGCGTCTTGGTGCTGCAGTGATGCTGAGACGCGGGTTTCGACCCTCGCGTCTTGGTGCTGCAGTGATGGCTATGATTAGCCCTGCGTCTGGAGTTTGGACTCTGTTTTTTTTATGACTTATCTTTATTGATTTTTAGAC
The DNA here is from genome assembly GCA_038442645.1 of Agave tequilana. Taxonomy (NCBI): domain Eukaryota; kingdom Viridiplantae; phylum Streptophyta; class Magnoliopsida; order Asparagales; family Asparagaceae; genus Agave; species Agave tequilana. The sequence goes on along the minus strand of JAVJIF010033675.1, from coordinate 81,199 downwards.
AACCTACATTAATACTTTGTGGGGACCACTTAACCCAATTTTTGTTTGTATCTCATCTTTAAAAAATTTGTGTGATAAAAAAGGGTGTGTGTAACTAAGTTACACATAGGATGTATTGTAACCTTTCCTATACACACACAGAGAGAAAGTTGAACTGGCCTACTTTCAGAAGTATCAAGAATGTCAATACTCCCACTTTGGTTTGGTTGATACACCATCCATATGCAAGATCCAAATCGTTGAATGTGATCTACTAATTATAAACTAGTTAGGAATAAAATTTTACAGATTTTCGTTATCATTTACCCGTTCATCAAAGTGGTCCCAAAGTTAAGCAGTTTTAGGACTTTCAAAAATGTCAAATTTCTAGTCACTTTGTTCAACGGGTAAATGATATCGAACCATTCAAATTCGAACGGCTTGGTCTGGTGCGAAAACAAATTCCGTTCATTGTGGTTGGTAATTTTTGTGAGTTAGGTTGATCCAGTTTGATATGATTGCAAGAGTTCTTTTAACCAATCCAAACCAAACCAAACCAAATCGGACGAATTCAAGAGAAGAGCTACTCAACGAACTAAAGATCAGAGAATAATATTTCAAGAGGAGAGAACTCACATAGATGAATGAACAACAAGCTAGCTAGCGTAGCCTGTTTGGGCCAGCCCTTTGTTCACAAAGCAGAGAAATTAACATGCAAAGATCAATTTTTTTTACAACTGAAGCTACCGACCACACTCCGAGCTGGAATTTCTTTCTTGCGACGTCACTGGAAACAGTGGCACCAGCCTTGGCGGCTGGACGTCCTTGTTGCCGCTGCTGCTCCTCGGCAACGGGTGCAGGTAAAACCACTTCTTGACGATCGACTTCTCCTCGGCTGACTGACTGAAGGAATCGGGAATCAACGGGGTGACGGGGCTGAGCACCAGAGAAGGAAAATCTAGTATGCTGGGAGATTAGAATCTCGAGCTGCTGCTGCTTCCGCAACGAGAAGGCAGTCTCGAAACCAAACCAAATCGACTGTTCGAATTCGTTCGGTTTGCTCCGTTTCCATTGGGCAGGACATGGTCGAGCGCTTGATCGATTATGCAACTGACAAAGAGAAGTACTCAACATACCTTGTTAGATCTTATGTCGAAGGCAACAAGAAGGCGAAGTGGTGCCCGGCCCCTGGCTGTGGTTTTGCAGTAATTTTCGACATTGGCAGCGAGAATAAAGATGTATGCTGCAAGTGCGGGCACGCCTTCTGCTGGAACTGTGGAGAGGAGGCTCACTGCCCGATGGCCTGCGGGACGGTGGCCAAGTGGATACTGAAGAACAGCGTCTAATTCGAAAACACTACATTGATACCAGCCAACTCCAAGCCCTGCAAGTGCCAGCGGCCCATCGAGATAAACCAGGGTTGTATGCACATGCCGTGCCGTCCCCCTTGCAGTTTCCTGTTCTGCTGGAGCGTTTAAGACGATTCAGAACCGAAGCAAACCGAACCGAGCCGAAAATTTCAGTTCACTCTGCTCTGGTTTGTCCTTCAATTGGTTTGATTTTGGTTCAGGACTGAACTGAATGATTTGGTTCGATATGAAAAGAAGGATAAAAAAAAAAAACGAACATAACCAAACCATGGTTGGCCTAGCTCTACCAAGTATCTTCCCTTGTAAAACATGAAACATAGGGCACCAAGAGGTGGCAACCAAGGTTGCACTAATTTAAATCATCCCTCATCTTCTTCTTCTTCTCATGGTTTCAGACAAATACTTCCCACAAATGAGGTTAAGAAGAGTTCATGAAAACCCATATGTAAGCACATCATTATACTTATTCATAAGCATTTCTGACTCCTCCTTTTTTCTTTTACACCAGCAACAGACTCTAAACCATCATAATAAAAAGCAAACACTTACATTCACTTCTTAGTTCATACAAGGTCCATCGCAGCATTTGCCTCCAGGCCCTCCATAAAATAAAGTTGGCCCCTTGTCATCTGGCAAATTAAAGTCATGTGTCACCCTATAACAATCTTTATACGAGGCAGAGCCCTTGATATAGTTTGGAGGTACAAGATCCCGGCCTGAAGGCATGACCAGAATATTTCGAATGTAGCTTGCCCTCTTGTACCCCTCCTCCGGGAAATGGCCATTCCCCATTTGAGTCGCTGTGTGATATCCTTTGGCTTCTGTGTTGCAGACACTTCCACCCCAGTTAACACGATAAACCCATTGAAAGCTGTCGATAAGGGATGCCGGCCAGTAGCCCACTGGTTCACCTTCAAATAACACCCACCATTTCCTTTGGACAGCATCCTGCCATTAAATTCATCAAGAGTTTGCATTTAAGATTTTGGTATGATGTACTGTTAGATTAAATATACCTTGTAGGTTGTAAATGTGAAGGAAAACTGATTCCCGTCATAATTTGAGACGTTTGGTAGGGTTCCACCAAGAACTATCTTGTTTGATACTTGGACAAACCCAGCACACCTCAAGTTGAAACACCCTTGTCCCCTCCATACATCCTATACCAAATTACAAAAGCAATCTAGTAAATTTCATGAATCAGGGTCTAATTATCCCACACATCCCCCTGGAAAAATCATGATGAATCGAATAATATGCTAATGGACTATTTTTGTTATGTGAAGACAGGGAATAAGAGATCATACCATCCAATTGACAAATAATCGCGGGTTAACATCCCCAAACAAGATTGGACTCACCTGAACCAAATGACATGTAAATATTCATAACGTCATAAAAAGAAAGTAATATGACTAACAACATGCTCTTCCTTAGAGATCTATAGTGTTTCTCAGAAGGCATTTCCAATCCAAAGTTTCAAATAGCACCTAAAAGAAAATCAAGATCCTTTCCAAATTCAGAGATGGAACGGAATGGCGATAGTTCTTCAATCCGTTATACACATTCTCCCACTTCTCTCTAGTACTATTATTGAACCATTACCACAACGAAAGCTAAAGTTGGATATGGAATGAGAAAGACTGGCATACCGCCCATCCAGCTTCCAGAAAGGAATCATGACCATCAAACACAGTAACTGAGTTCAAGCTCCATTCATTCATCTCAACTTGTAGATTCCACACATTAATGGTACCTTGGGCTCCAGTATATGGACCGCCTCTATTAAACTCTACTCGAGCAACCTGCATACACAAAGTTACATGACAATTAGTAAAAATGCATAGTACAGCAGTAGGCATATTATATTATAGAACGTGTGTGTGTATCAAATATTATCATTCACCTCTACTTTGCAATTTGAAAATTCACCATTCAGGCTGAAGTTTTTTGAGGAGTCATTTATCCGAATACGGTCTGTTTCTCGAATCCTTTGAATGGGGATTGTTCCTACAGGGCAGCTTCCATTCTTTTGCCAAATTTGACGCACAAAAAATCTGACTGAATTGTTGCTTTCCACTGTCGTTGGAATAAAACTAGGCCTCATCTATTGGGCAAACAACATTAGGACCAGAAAAACTAATCACTGTATAGATACTAGGAAAGGCAAAGTTTGAATGCTAGAAGAACCTCAATGGTGTGATTTCTGAGTAATGGATGATGAAGTGCAGGTTGTTTGTAGATATCAACACAATCAATAATGTCATGATCCTCACTCTGTAAAACATCACAACTCAGTTTCTCCTAATGTTCAATTATACATGAGTACAGGAGAGACGTAATAGTAACCAAGAACAGAGTTAAGCAACAACCAGAATGGTCTTGACTGCTGGATTATCGAGTCTTTTCTCTTGCTCTATCTCCTTATCTGTGAAAGAGTTAACCCTGGCTCCCTCAGTGCCACCCAATACAAATAAAAAGGGGATCAGTATGCCAAGGATGCTCTTTCTACCAAAAAATGGGTAAAAGCCTCGATTGGATTTTAAACTCATTGTCAGCTGGGAGGAAAAAAAATGGTCATGGTTAATGCACTGATTGTAAATGCAGGCAGCAGACATCCTACTACACCTAAAATCAATGTATTAGGCCATGTATGACAGAAAGGGTCATATCTTAACGATAAAACTTTGGCATAAAAGACACACAAATGATGACAAATGCAACACATAAAATAAGACGTAACCTTATTAGAGCAACAGAAAATAACATGTGGTGTAATAACCAAGAAAGATTAGTTATTGTGCTCAGCAGAAAGAAAACCAAGGGAAGAAAATCTGAGGCTGTACCTGGACAAAATAGAAATCACAGAACATAAAGAAAATTGGAATCAATGAGTTAATGTCTTCTAATCCAAAATACTAACATACAGGATACACATAATCACACGTCAGAGAAGACAATGCAGTGCGTTGGTGCTTGACAAGAAAATTAGAGTAGACACAACTGACTAGACCCATGATTTCATGCACTGAGTTAGTGTAGAAAGCAGGCAAATGTGTTTATGCTCTTAACCTTCAATGTGATTGACATTATATTAGCTAATTGCATGTCTACTTGTTAACTCCACCCAATAGAACTACCAAGTATAGAAATCTAAACTAAAAAAAGATTTTAATTTATATAAAGAAAAAAAAACATGAAAGAAACTAAGAGAGCATTGTGCAACCTTCTTGGGAGAATACAGGGAATTGCATACTATGGTGAGAAAGGAGGGAGCTGCAGCATATATAGTGTTAGTGTTGAGGAGTTATTGCAGAGATTTAATGCTTTGTCAAAAATTTATAGCATGATGGTGTGGCTGATAGATTCAAAGGAGTCAATGGGAATCAATCTTGGGGCTGTTTGGATTATAGCATCAAGTGGCTCACTGAATTTGTCAGTTGCGTCTTCTCAAATAAAGAATCTGGCAGGTGTTAGTTAATGCAGGTACCATTTTAGATTGAGCAAGTTTGACCATAGCTTCTCACATCTTTAGTAGGTTTAACCAAACTACGCTGCTGCAGCACACCTATTCTTTTAATTTCTCCAAAAGGAACATTGAGAAAATTCTGATTAATCCAATAGTGTAACTGCATAGCCTAAAACAAAAGATCCAAATTGCTTCTGATTAACTCATGATTAAGTCTCAAACTTAATCCGCTGGATCAAAATTATCTGGTGGAACCTTAAACTTTTGGTCCAGAATTTTGTGTCAGGTTTTACTGTAATGGATGATACATGATTCCAATTTAACAAGAATGCAGAAAAAATTCAAGGGAGTACAGGGTATGCATCAATGAATCTATGGTGAATTGAGTTAATTTAGAATTAATATAGACAGGTGGAGTTTAAGAAAAAATTTAGTTTGAGACATATAGTAATTAATTTGTAAAAATCAATTGGTGCTAATTAATAAGAGAAGCAAGTAACTTGTTGAATTTAACTGTCAACCAAATGCTTAATCTTAAAACCAACAAGCTCGAGACCTGACTCCTGAGGCAAAACCAAAGAGAAATACATATGATTGATACAACTGCATATGATATTCGTCTTTGTCACTCTTCAACATACTGAACTGAGATCCCTGCAATAATGTTAATCAGTGCATAAATAAGATAAAATTTTGGCATTTCACAATAAGATAGTTGAATGTACCGAATATATAGAGGGTTGATGTCATGTCGACTTCTGGTCGTAAAACTTGGTAATAGATGACGATGACAATGATGCCGAACGTACCAACAAACTAGCAGAACAGTTAACATCATACAATAGATCAGTCCGAATACCCAGTTAAGCCTTGTACATGTACATGATAAGTTGGCCTACAATAACATGTTAAAGGAGTGAACTGGTCGTAAATTAGGAGACTATGAATATTGATATGAAAGGACCACACAAAAAATACATAATATTTGTTAAACCTGTCAAAACCTGCCCAAAACCGTAAAAACCCGCCCATAATTCTTATGAACTATTTGGATAAAGATTCATAATATATCTTTGTTCAGTTATTTTGAGAATATTAATTTCTAAAAGAAGCCTTAATTAAGATAAAATTTTGATTCGAGGAGGCCACATTATGGCTCACTAAGTTTGATTTGATAATCCTTATTGTATCATGAGAATAATGACAAGGACTAAAATTCAGAGAAGTGACATTCCTACACAGAGAAGCAATGTTTCACTAGAAACAACTATAATTATTCTCATTTCTCCTTTGTTGGAAATTATAAAAAGAAAGAAATAGCTAGAATAAGAACAATAATTCATGATATATAGTTTTATAAATTGAATTCATGAAGAAATAATAATAAGCAGAATTGTGCATTTCTATGTTGAATTGCTAAATTAGGTGTGGAGAATTAGCACAACGAAGACAGGAATATGCCAATTTCTTTCACACAGCTTTAATCAAGAGATAAATGATCAGTGTCCTAACTGCATGGACCCAGGGTCCAAATATCCCTCGTATTCTTTGGGGAGAGAGAGGGTAAAATCTTGTTGACAGAGTTTTTTAAACTCTGTTGAAGGTTAGCCGAAGATCGATGCAATAATGATGACGAATATGAGAGCGTGTCGGTCGTAACGAAGTTGGATTACACAGGAGGAATCAAGGCTAGTCGACAAGGGCATGACCTAGTCAACTAATGATTGGATATAGAGAGTTGGCAAATCTGTTTCACTACAGACATGTATTAGTCGACTAATAGAAATAATTAGTCGATTTATAGTCAACTAATACTTTTGCGCGGCCTGTTTTCAAATCTAATTCTGAATTCGTTTCTGATCCGAATTAGGTGTTTTTGGTTTTTCTTTTCCTCGTGGTTTCTTTGGCTATATAAGGAGGGGTAGTGTCCCTAATATTTGTAACTTGTAGTTGATTAATGTTGGCCCAAAGGTTACAATTCCTGGGTTATGTGTTTTGATGATAACAAACCATATAAAAGCTATTTGGTACTAATAGAACTTCAAGAATGAATTTCAGGTTGGTACAGATATGAATGACTCAAGCATGGGATATTAGGCTCTACCTCAATCACTGCTCAACTTCAAGTTTCAGAGACGCCTGCTTGTAGACTCATCTTGTAGATAGTTTTTGTTAAAAATCAGTATATATGTTTGAGGCTCAAAAACACACACACACTAAAATGCACGTTTTTCAAAAGTATGATTTTAGTTCTCAAATTTTTTATCAAGTTTAGAACTTATACCTAGTAGCTATGTATGTTTCCTATCTTCCAAAAATCCAAACAAAATATTTCAAAATTTTATTTATCTTCAAAAAGAGTTTTTCATATCTTTTTTGGCCAAGGTCGGTCGACCGGGCAGTCGAGCGTGCCTATTACAGGCCAGAACAGTCGATCGTACGGTTGAAAAGAGAGCTCATCTTTTTCTCATTAATCATAGTTACAAATACTCCCATTAGAAGAGCTCATGATATAGCATATTGGAAACACATAATTATCGTTATTAAAAAACACTAGAGCTTATTTCCTGGACACTAGCAAGGACATTCTAAACCATCAATAAGATGCACGCACTTACATTCACTACTTACAACGTGCATCACAGCATTTGCCTCCAGGCCCTCCATAATACATACATGGTCCCTTGTCACCTGGGAATGAGCTGCAACCCTCCACTGCATAACAACCTTCATATGAGGCAGAGTACTGAATAGGGGCTGGAACTACAAAATTCTTGGTTGAATCCATGGCCAGAATATTTCGAATGTGGCTCGCCCTCTTATACCCTTCCCTTGGGAAATGCCCACTCCCCATTTGGGTGGGTGTGTGAAATCCTTGGGGCTCTGTGTTGCAGGCACTTCCACCCCAATTAATACGGGGTCCCCACTCAAATCCCCCAATCAATGAAAATGGCCAATAGCCTATGGGTTCACCTTCGAATACCATCCACCATTTCCCTTGGAAATCATCCTGCCATAAGATAAATCAATATATATATATATATATATATATATATATATATATATATATATATATATATATATATATATATATATATATATATATATATATATATATATATGATTAGAATTTAAAATTTAGTAGAATGTACAGTTGCCTGTTGGCATAGAAATATTTAATAGACCTTATAGGTTATAAAACTGAAGGCAAATTGCCCCCCGTCATATTCAGAGACGCCGGGTAGGGTTCCACCGAGCAATATCCCGTCTGATACTTGGACAAATCCTGGACACCTCAGGTTGAAACAACCTTCTCCTCTAGATGTATCCTGTACCAAATTACAAATATAAGCAAGCAAATCATGGCACATCAAGAGCTAATTATCCTACTCATTTCCTAGAAATAATTACAAAATGAAATAATAAAATGTTAGTCAAGTTCTTGCTAATGGAGAACAGGAGAAATATTAACTTGAGTCATAAAGGAACAAGAATAATGGCAGAAGAAAACATACCATCCAATTGATAAATAACCGTGGTTTCTCATCACCGAACAGGGACGGACTCACCTGAAAGAAATGGCAACCAAATATTCATAATGTGACAAAGAGGAACTCAAGGGAAGTTGGTAAACCGTGTGATTTGTGACAAAGAGGTCACAAGTTCAAGAAATGTCAACACAGTGAGAGGAACTCTCTCCAATGCTGAAAGAGGGTGGGAAAAAAGAGAGAAAATATTCTTTATAAAGCGGCAAACTAGCATCATATTCTAATCACATATCTATCTATCGCGGAGTAAAAATCTTTCTCAAGTACAGATAGCATGGAATTGACAGAGTCCTTCACTCACTCATACATATGCTCATTTTTCCTAAGTAGTATTATTGAACCGTTACAATGACAAAGGATGAAAGTCCATCCAAAGATCAAGGCCTTTCTTTGGCTTTACTTAACAATGCAATCTTGACCAGACAAAACCTTGCCAAAGGGGATGCATTGTAGACTATCTGTCATGTTGTAACAACGCAGTTGATTGTAGAAAACATTTGGTCCTATATTTTCCTATATTAAGACTGTTTGGGAGTTACTGTTGCTAGACACACTGGCAGCATGAAGATTTTGTGGCTCAAATGCGACGCTACATGCCTACCCAGGCCAGACCTGTATGCAGCTGATACCTTTGCTGCTACCCAGAGAGCATTGTGGGAGGATAAGACTGATATTAGCCTAAAGGAAAGGGAAAAAAAATAGTGGGCTATCTTATCTCTTACTCAGCAGGTATTGCTTCCATGGGGTTCAACAATGCGAACTGGGATTCTCAACAACCATGCAGAAGGGGAGAGTGTGGATTAAGGTGATGGGACAATCTGGGAACCCTTACTGTCATGAAGGATCGCACGCTAGACACATGATCACATCACACATTGGGATATGACATCACCATCTAGTGGTTTAATTTTTGTGGAGATGAGTGTGATTGTATTTCTATGCATGTGATCATTTTTTTTAGTTAGTTTCTTCTTTCTGTACATGTACAGGCAATGACAACATAAGAATGACTTTTGTTTTTTCATTATATTCTCTTTAATGAAACTTGGTGATTATATTCTACTCTTCCTTTTAAAAAAGTTGAAACCGACTATAGAATAAGAAAAATTAGCATACCGCCCATCCAGCTTCCATAAAGGAGTCTTGATCATTAAACACAGTAACTGAGTTCAAGCTCCATTCATTCGCCTCGACATGTAGATTCCACACATTAATGGTACCCTGGGCGCCAATATATGGGCCACCATTATGAAGCTCTATTCGAGCAACCTAGTTGTCCATACATAAGTTATATGACCATTAGTCAAAATACGGTAAAGAAGTAGCAATTCTACATACAATGTATACATCCATACGACACACATGCATACATATATACAGACATACACATACACATGCATGCATGCATGAATACATACATACATAAATACATACATAAAAGATACATGCATGCCTTGCTCACATACAAGCACACTTGCATGCACAAGGAGACACACACACACACATGCACACACATATATGTTAAATTCATTCACCTCTACTTTGCAGTTTGAAAACTCAACATCCAAACCATAGTTCTTTGAGCCATGCGTCCTAATAAGGTCTGTTTTCGAATCCTTTGGATGGGAATTGTTCCTTCAGGGCAACTACCATTCTTTCGCCAAATTTGTTGTGCCAAAAATCTGAGAGAATTGTTTCTTTCCCCTATATTTGGAATAAAACTAGGCGTCGCCTATCGTGCAAAACAACATTATTACCAAAAAAACTACAGTCAGTCCAAATTTGAATAAAGCCAACATTTTGAATGGAAAAAAACCTGGATGGTGTGATTTTTGAGTAACGGGTGATCGAAAGCAGGTTGTTCGTAGATATTAACACAATCAACAATATCACCATCCTCACTCTGTATAACATCACAAAAGAACTCCTTTTCAAGTCTAATTACATGATTAAAAATGAAACAAAACAGTAAGAACATCCTGAGTTATGCAACAAACCGTAATGGTCTTGACTGCTGGATTATTGAGTCTGTTCAGCTGCTCCTCTATTTTTTTATCTTTGGGAGAGTTGAGCCTTGCTCCATCAACACCAACCAATACTAACAAAATGGCCACCAGTACCTCAAGCAAGCTGTTTCTACCCAAAAATGGGTAAAATCCTCCCTTGGAGTTTAAGCTCATTGCAAGCTACAAAGATTTTTTTTTTCCCCCTGATTTAAACACCAGATAAGAAAAATGGATATGCATCTAGAAAGACATCTCACTAAACGCCTAAACATATTCATTTACTAGATCGGATATGATAAAAGGTCTCATATCTTAATTACTTAAAGACTTTCACATCCAAAATAAAAAAGTAATGAGAGATGGTACAACATAAGGTAAAAGGTGACCTTGTTAAAACAACAGAATACAAAATGTGTTAGAATAACCAAGAAAGATTAGTACCTGTTCTTAGGAAAAAGAAAGCCAAGGAAAGAAATGTAAAGCTTTGCCTGGGCAAAGAAAAGGGAACCAACCTCTTATAAAGAGAATTGAAAGTAATGAGTAAATGCAATGAGTTAATGTCTTCTAACCCAAATCCATAACAGACACGGCAAGAATAATCATACATCATGGAAGTCAAAGCAATGAGTCAGTGCTTGCAACAAAATTAGCATATGAAGACAAAATTAGTTATACCCATGATTAATGCAAATTACTTGTACCCGTGAATTAATGCACTGAGTAATTCTAGTAAACAGGTGAATGTGTCTAAGTATATGAAATTAAAAAAAAAACATGAACTGTCGATGATCAAAGCTCTGCAGCTTATCTAGCAAATCGGACTTTATGGGTAAATGTAGTGATTACTTGCGTTGAGCTAATGTCTTCTAAGCCAAAAGCATCACAAAAGGACATACCGAACAACATAATGCACCAATCTACATAATGCTAGTCAGTTCAGGTTTTACTATAGTGAACCATTGCATTAGAAAATGTTGATTATAGACATAACCAGCTCTCAAAAGTTAACACTGATAGGAGCCATCACAGTCACAAGTTTGGCATCCAGGAATAATGCAGGAAGGTTAAGAACTTGGGAATTCAGGATAAAATCAAAACATTTGGAACTTGTTCAATAAAAGTTTGGTTTTAATAAAAGGAGTTCTAACTTATACATTTTATTTTAATTTATATATTCCTCACACGTCACTACACAAAAACAGACATAGCCTGGTGGTTAAGTAATCCTGTTTTCATTCAAAAGACTCAGGTTCTATTCCTCCTCCTCACATTTCATTAAAAACTTTTAACAAAAAATCAGAAGAAATCGTGATAAATTTGCTTTTTTTTTCATGAATTATACTTATACATGTTTAGTTGTTTAATTCGCAATTCATTCTGTAAAATTGCGGTCAACCGAATAAATTGCGTATTGGTTCGGTTTTCCTACAGTTTGCAAATTTAAAAAAAACGTAAATAATAGTACTATGGGAGCAACTAAATGTCCGACTAAAACTAGCTCAGGCAGAATGAATCCAGTGAACCAGCTATAATACATAATAGCACAAGTTAGATCCTTAACAGAACAAATTTGTCAGCAAGGTTTCTTTTTTTTTTTTTAATGTTTTCTTTTCTCATTTATTTTATTTTCAATCACTCTTTATACAACCTAGCTTAAATGTGTGCAGACCTTTCTCCATTTTTTTTCTTTTTTCTTTTTTTCTTTTTTGAGAGAAAGAGAGAGAGATAACAAGGCCTCAAACTCAAACGCTCAGTGCAGACTTTTCTTCTTAACAAGGCTACAACTAAATGACAATGGAAGGAAGCCCTTTGACAAATTTGAGGGTATAGGCTGAATATTGAAGAAGCTTGATAACATTATACAAGCAGCCAACAAATAAGCCTCATTTCCGAATCCCAATGAGGTTCTCTTGACCTTTGAAAATGTAACCAGGGCAAGCTTAGTTGCCACTGGTGGGTTAGGAACCTTCGCATCAGGAGAACCAGTCAGGCAAAGTTTTACCATATATGGCAACCAGTGATATCATCATCTCCATGATAATCAAGAGAACCAATGAGCATGCCATTCCTTCCATGACAAACATATGTAGCATTGCAATGGAACAATGAAGTTGAACAATATACATGCCCTATTGATTATTATCAGTGTTTCCTTCTTTTAAAAAAAAAAAAGTTTTAAAATTACTAACAAAAGGAAGGCAAATCTTTTGCAATTTATAATGATGAAGAACAAATTGTTCACAGAAAGAACAGAAACCCTTCAAATTTCTAGGTGACACAATCAGAGATAAATAAATAAAATAGCTATATCTCATACTAAATCATGAATTTGCTGCATTAATTAGACACATAATTTTGGCCTGAAAGTTATCAGGATTCCATTGTTAACAGGAAATTTTGCAAAATAGAGAACATTTTTAACTCAAAACCCTAAGTGACGGGTCGCAAGAACTCAGGAACTCTTGTGCGTGATTAATCAAAAAAAAAAAAAAAATTGAAGTGGTGTCAGAAAGGTTGAACCTTTATAGAAGACACGACGAGGGAATATACTTGTTACTGTCATGGAGACGGGAGCGGTGCCGTCACTGCCCGCGGAGAGTTATTTTCCGAGAATTTTGATGGCGTTCTCGATATGTAGCCCTCAAATTTTTTAAATTTTTATATTATCCCCTTTAAAATCATCATATTTGTGGTCAGTCACCGTCCCCTGGCGATACTCTTCTAAACTAGTATACCGCTTATCGACGATAGAAATCATGGAAACCGCTTATCAATGATGAAAATCGACTGACAGAGCAGCATAGAAAGAAAATAGAAGAAAAAGAAGGAGAGAAGGAGGGAGAAGGTGGGGAAAGCACTTTGACTTTGCTAGAAAGAAGAGGGAGAAGAAGAAAAAAGAGGGGAGAGGAGGGCGGAGAGGTGGAGGGAGGGGAGGGGAGGGCGGTGGCTGGCAGCTCTCTCTCTTGCACAAAGAAGACGGACGAACGGACAAAATTTGTGAAGAAATCGTAAGAGAAAATCTCCCTTTAGTCAGTTTTGATTATTTTCTTAAGGACTTTTTTACTATACTAGTATATCGCGTTTGCGAACCGACCGAATTCTACTGGCAAAGAAGAGAAAAAAGAAAGAGGAAGCGATCGGAGGAAGGAGGGGGGAGGGAGAGGAGGGGGGAGGAAGAGGAGGAAAGAGGAGGCAGGAGGGAAGAGAGGAGCGTTGTTGATTCAGTTGCTCTCTCTTGCTCTGTCTTTCTCCCTATCTGCGGAAGAAGACGGACAGACGGAAGGACAGACAAAGTTTGTGAAGGAGACACGGGAGAAAATCTCTCTTCAGTCGTGTTTTATAATTATACACACGCCCAAATTAGTCATGTTTTTCGTTAGTTTCAAAAAAAAAGATTTTTCTACTTTCTCAAAAGATGTCATAGTTTGCGCAAATTAGTTTATGCTGGAAAAAAAAAATCCCAAACTTTGTTCACAAATTTGGATCCGTCAAAAGAAATGAGAAGGATCTGAATCTAAACTTATTAATGATAAAAAGACTATATTACCAAGCTAATAAGTTCTGCAAAATTATAAAATCTCAAGTCATTTAAGTTATAGCTTGCAACGAAAATTGAAAAAAATACTTATTGCAATGAGAGAGGATCACTAGTATACCATCGTCGGGTAGTGGAAAACTGATCGACAGTGGCGACGACGATGAGAAAAAGAGAGGAGGTCGAAGGTGGAAGAGGGAGAGCGAGAAATGGGAGAGGAAAGAAGAGCGAGAGAGAGAGGAATAGGGGAAAGGGGACAAGGAAAGAGGGGAGAGGCAGAAAGCCAGAGAGAGGAGGGGAAGAGGAGGGGAGAGGCGGAGAGAGAGAGGGGAGATGGATAGTCGGATAAATTTTTTGAAAAAGTCACGGGAGAAAACCTTCGTTCAGTAGGTTTTGGGTAGATTCGATGTGCGCCCCCACAAAAAAAAAATCACTAACGAGCCATCGTGTTAGTCTCATGGTTATATAACACACTAATTACTATATTAGTAATACAATTAGTATTACTCTAGGAAATTAGTCCCTCAAGCTAAAATTAAAGTATATCACCACAAGATAAAATTAGTCTTTTAGGTTAGATTATATCAAAGTCTCTTGTTGATCTTTGTAACTTAGGGAAGAGGATCTAAAGAACAAGGTGGTAGGGTTTTTTAACCTAGTGGAGATAACAGTAGAAGCAAAAGAAACATGCAGTTGTCGAAGATGCTAGTTGGCAGTCGACAGTGAATACAATGATACGACAACAGAAAGCAAAGTGGTTGTCAGTCTGTCGGCAACTGAAAAGGAGCTATCGATAGGCGTTTGTATTGCGGTTGACAGGCGAAACTTAGTTTGTCGACATGAGGACCAACAGAGAGTTAGGTCATCTCAGCTGTCAACATGAGGACCAACAGAGAGTTGGGTCATCTCAGTCTGTCGACAGGCCTCTTGGAGTTATCGACAGATGCAGTATTTTAACGTTCTCCTGATTGGTTTCTTATTTGGATTATGATCCAATTCCAGAGTTTTGAGTTTCTTTTTGTTCATGAATTCTCTGCCTATATATATTGAAGGGTGTTGTAATCTATTTATAACCTGTCATTGGTGATTCTGATTAATAAGATCTCTTTCCCTTCTGCCCCGAGGACGGAGGCAAAATTGTTGAATCTCATTAAATCTCGTGTCCCTCTTTGTTCTTCTTTGTGCGTGTATGATTGATCTAGGCAACCACTTTGAATCTCCAGAGGTCACAACAATTACTGCCTAACCTAATCAATAAATGTCCCATTAGCCATAAATTTAATTCTATTATTTGGTTTCCAATAGAATACAAAGGTGGGAATGGTAGATCATAAGTTTATATCACCACGACCACTGATGTCAATATGATACTTTGAAATGTCATAATTTACAGGACTAATTTGATCATGCATGTAACGGTTCCAGATTCTAATAATTTCAATTAATATAAACATCTATATTGATCAACAGATTATCATACTCCTCTCCAATATTCTTGAAAATTTCAACAACACCTCCTTTATATTTTGTCACTTGCCCAAATACAACATATATCAAAATCATCCCACACGGTTTAACTCAATCCAAATACATATATATCAACTCAACAATCACCCACACAATCATAATAATATTTCGGCTCACAACGGCCTACTTATATGAAAATACAATGATTAAATACTCGAGAGCACCACTCTCGACATCCACAGAATAATGTCAAACTATCTATGACTCCAACTCATCATAATCATAACTAAACTTATATCTCCAAACAATACATGGATTCAGACTATCCATCTCACAATATACACTTGCTACAAATACATATTAAATAGGATAAAGAACATATACAATAAGAACTAAATTACATCATCAATACATTTATTATTAGCAAAATTTTCTACCAAATGCATCAGCTTAAAGTTGGCCCTCTGCCATGCCGTGACCTGAAAACATGGAACTGGGAGGGGTGAGCTTAATAGCTTAATAAGTAAAGATAGAAGAAAATCAGAGAATGGTAAATATAATCAATAATAAGCATAATTTTTCGAGTAATAAGGCAGATATGATGAATAAGAGAAACAGAAAATCAATAACATATGATGAAACAATTGGGCTCCATAATTTTCAGAGACGGTCCGACTCTTTTGGTCACTGATTTCTTATAGCATTCCTCGTATTTTATGCCATATGTTATAGGATCTATAGGTTTGGTAAAATATTAGCTCAGTTATTATAGTTTATTATTAAATTCTTCTTATGTATTCACAGTACGTGTCACATACGAATGTCATATATCATGCACGGGTGCCTATGACACTCTCACTATCTTAAATATAGTTTATGCATGCATTCAGATGACGCATGCATCACAAAACATACTTCATCACAAACATACTTTTATATAATATAATTTTATCACGTTTGACGCTTCACATATCACCATATCACATTACTCTTCACAACATTCATATATCATATTTAATGAGATATGTATTATATGTTATTCTTATGCATATGCCATCACACGTGAAGTGTGAAAATTCTCCGTCTTTTCTTCCGCCGGCTCCCGCCCGGCCCCTTCCTCATTATATTAAGATACATAACACAATAACACCGTTTTTCCTCCTACTGGCTCTCCTCCTCTCTGTGTGTGTATAAATATCATATAACAATAATATTGTCTTCCCCCTCCTAACGGCTCCCATCCGGCCCCTTCCTCCTATTTATATGTACGTATATAATGCAATAATACTGTCTTTCCCTCATACCGGTTCCCATCTGGCCCCTTCCTCCAATGAGCATGAATGTAAAAGACATGTTTATATTTACACGCAAATAACAACCAATAATATGGATATCAATTAAACACTATGGTTTACTTTTCAGCTCACCAACTCCATTACCGAAGAATTTCAAGTGGTTCATTGCATGTGTATACATACACCCTGTTAACAATCAATTTATCATATTATAACAATTTGATTATTTATTATAGTTTGATTCTCAGCTTATCACTTCTATTCCTAGAGAATGTATGTAGCTCACTGTATATGCGTATGCAATGTGAGATACAGTTCATCTTCCTATTTAGTAATTCTATTATCATTAAGATGTATATGATTCACTGTTTATACATTCACACATGAGTTGTAAATCAACAGTAAAGTGATCTACATATCTCATTCATATAGATTGAGTTTTCATTTATATTATCAACAGTTGTGTATGAGCTTGTATAACTGTATACGTCGTGTCATACTTAATCAACATCCATGCTTCAATATCATGCATATGCAACAATCATTTTACACACAAAATATTATTAATGTCAATCGTTTAATGTTTCGTCTAACAATTGATTACATTTCTAATACATATATTCCTAATTTGTACTAGTAAGTCTTGTAGTTAGTTATACTCCACCTTTCATACATCCTATTATTTAACTAATAGAGTTGATTAATCTACCAATCAGGTTTTCAGCTTAGTATAATTGCTCATTATAGATGATTGCCCAAAAAGTTACACTCAAGCAACATTCTCATTTCTTTTTATCAAAATTTTTACGCGCAGTCACAAAGTAATACTTAATGATTTAAGTTCAATATGCAAGTGTAGATAATCATCAAGCTCCACATCAGGTTTTGAGTTTACCATAAATTTATTAGTTCTTCCGTTCTACTTTAAGGCGGTTAAGTGTTATTATCACCAGCCCACATTATAGGTTCGAGTACCTGATTATATATTGGTTGCTAACTGTGGCAATTATCCATATACAATCTAATTAATCGTTCTAGTTTCATATGACTTGATTGTATTAAGAGCCTCAAGTTTATTCATTTGACTATAGTCACTTCAAGTTAACACATTTGTGGTTTAAATTTTTATTTATATACTCGTATAGTTTTTATTAACTGTGCCATCATATCTTCTTCTTATTTTTGTACTAATTAATTAACTCTTCTCCACATGTAAATTGGGAAGAAGGTAGATGCCTGAAGTCAGAGTACGAGGATACTTAATTAAGTTAGCATATACATGATTAACTCATATATGGCTTGCCATCGAATGTAGTCTTGGCTTAATTCCTAATGGTTGTATTCATAGTCATAGACGAATACTGACTTCTAAACCCAAATTTGTATCATACAACCTTCAATCGTCCATCGAGCTAACTTGATTATTTATTAAATGATCCATCACAAAATCTTTCCATCCTGCCTGTAAAAATCATATCATTACTTTGCGACATGGATAACTCAGTTTAATGCAGTATACGGAAACAAAGTGGAAGATATTAGAAAAACTTCATCAACTTGCAGGGCACAACTAAATGACGACAATAAGAAGGGACATACCCAACGCTTACCAGAATTTATTAATTATGCACAAAAGATCCTTAAGAATGATAAACATGAGTTACTCGCCCATAACCTGATCTAACAGTCTTTGTCAAATTTCTCAACTACTCTATGTACACTTCAGGCCCTTCCTACTCATTGACTAGTTATTGAATCATTTCGCTATAGAAGTTTTTTATAGTTGGACTTACATTTTTCAAGCTTCACATACCATACTCACATTTTTAAGGTGTACTATTTGTGAATTTAAATACACAAGTCTCAATTTAGAAGGTAAAATAGTGATGATGCAGGAGCCACTTAAGTATTTCGCTTCCTAGTACATATGATACATATGACACTACTGCAACGTAATCCAAAGGGCCTAGAAGGAGTTCAAGTACAGATAATCAAAAGAATTGGGGAATAATGTGAATCTACAAAATGATAAGACATACCCAAATAATTACCTTATCAAATGGTGACAAAGCAAGTAAATAAAAAATTAGATTACACTTGAGTTATGTATTACACCATACTCTTATTGTATTCATGGTTGCTCTTGTTACTTAATAGAGTTTCCCTTAGAAATTTGATAGCTTGGAGGAAAAGTTAGAGGAGGTTGTTTAATTAATAATGACAGTCAAAACGAACAATAGGAGAGTTCTAATGTACTATCTCTTTCTTATATGGTCAAGATATCCTCTGAGGCTTCCATGACTTATATTTTGCTAATTTCAAACTTTTGGATATAGCTTAATTAAATCTTTTATTATAAGATCATGAGATTTCATTATCTCTTCTACCTCTTAGACTTCCTTAGAGTATCAACTAAGACATTATAGGTGTAGACGTTAGGAGCACAATCTCATCTTCTTTATATCCAAAATTATTTAAAGGAGGGATTAGGTTTAATTGAAAGACTTCTGCGTTCTCAAAATTTCTTTTTTAGATATCAAGGGATACAATTTAGCTTTGTAAATTAATGAACTTGTTAAGTCCTACACATTAAGGATTTGTGAGGCCTTTTCTATATCAACAAGAATCATTCTTTTTCAGCTATCTCCAATGAATTTAGAGATTTTCATGAAAACACCTACCCCCTTGCCTCTTCTATTGACATAATAAATTAGTGATTTTGATCCTTCAAACTAATTTTTTTTTTTGTAGATTGAGTTCATGCCTACGTTATGTAGTTCATATGATTTGTAATCATTTGCACACAAGAGACCATATTAGCAAGTGGTTTATACCATGTTAAAGTTTTACATAAAAACATCTCTAAGTAAACCATCAACATGCCCATCTATCAATTTCTAGTATGCAATTTAAGAACCAAGATGAGATTTTTATCATCCATTCAATATAAGCCTATTAAAAAATGAACCCATGAAACATCAAAGGAAGCAAGAAACAAATGGGAAAGAGCTTGAGTTTAATAGATGAAAACCCTTTCATCTATTCAAGAATCTAACACCAATTAATTTAGATCTAGGTATACTTGAAGAATAAACCATGAAATCTTGACCCAAGATGAGAATTTATTGAAATTGAAAATTAAAAAAATAAATTTAGGTCAAAAAAGGAGAGATCTCCCTCACCTGGGTCTCTCACCAACACGTGGCCGCCGCCAGGCAGCCTGGCCGGCCGCGCGCGCGCGAGCCCCCCTAGGCTGCAGTAGGGAGGGGTGAGTGAGGGTGAGTGAGGGGGAGAGATATAGAGGGATTTTATTAGGAGGAGATTTAAGAGAATTTGGGGTTTTAGGTTTTGAGTTTCATGAAGAGGAGAGGAGGAAGATGAGGCCTTCTTTCATTCTCTCTCTCCCCTATTATGAAAAAGTATTATTCTTATTATTATTAATTTTTTATTTTATTAAATAATTTAATAAATTGTTTTCTCTCTCTTCACTTCTTTCAAGCTTATCATGACTGTACACTTTCTCTTCACCAAGATCAATTAAATCTTGGCCTTCCATTATCCCTACCTACTCCCTCTACTAACACTAGAAAATAATTAAGTATTTTTGTTTGCATTTGATTATTATTATTCATTTATTATTTATTTATTTTTATTTTTCTTATACACACACACACAATATACTCATGCATTATGTATGTGTATTTACATACACCTAAGCACACCCACATTGTATACCCCACTCATTTATATATACTATTTTGTTTATACACTATTCCCTTGAAATTATCTCCTTCATTTCTCTAGAAAATCGCTCCATTAAATCTGAAAAATATATTACCAACAATAAGAAAAATTTCCATCACCGACTCGATATTCCTATCAAATCTCATTATTCAAGTATTAGAGATTGAAATCAAGATTTAAAAATCGGGATGTTACAATGCAGGTCTCAATAGTCATAATATATAACTTTTGGTTGCAAGTACCAATAATATTTTGTACAATCGTCTGTTAGATCTAATTTATTCCATACAAGATCGCATACATGCATAGCCTCTTTATCATAATCAAAGGGAAGGAGGATTTTATGCATACCTGATTTCATCACGAAAGGAATGCTGAAGGTTGCACGATCTTGAGGACGTCGGAGTTGAGGGAAAAGATTCTTCTCTGTAGCCACCATGTTCTCTTCTTGATCCTTAGAGGAGATGAGAGGCCTCCAAGAGAGAGATTAGGTCATTATGGTGGAGAGAGAACCCTACCCATAATATATATAGCATCAAGGAATTCTAGTTCAACTCAACCCTTGATTTATAACACGAGTTCCACACGTGTAGATGAGTCACACATTTTAATTTAAATACACTCATGGTTATATGTAATACGTGTCTAGACCCAAACTATTTGCTTGATAAATTCTTTATTGGGTCAAACAATATAGGTTAAAGTGGGTGGGTGCAAATATCCAATTGACTTGATTAGGCCCAAATTAAATTAGACTTTAAAACATAATAAGTCTAACAATCTTTCACTTGGGCCAAGCATGTCTTACTGAATAGATATTATACATAACTTTATGATATCAAAACTTTAACCGCCAACAAACCATGTTTCAAAATAATCTGGTCCATTAAGTACCTGCCACCGAATATGGCGGTCGTTACCTTCGTACAGTCGAGGTTGGACCTTCCACATCACAAGTTTCAAAACACTTAATGACATAGATCAAATGTGGACGTGTGGCATGGAAATGTCCTCTGATCAAATAAGGTACAATTTCAATTGGTTTTCACTTTATGACTCCAACGAGTCTAACTTTTAATTCAACAAAATCAAATGCGCAAAAGTAGACTTTAAGAAAAGTAGTTATAACTTTACTTATCAGAATCAACAAATATATATAAAGTGCACTTAGAAACAATGTCTGTTACATGAAATTATCCACTCTCACTAAATCAGGATATAATCATGACTAGTCATCCCCATATGAGTAATATGCTCTAAGAAGATTTTAGGTGAAAGTCATTTATTGAGTGAATCTGTAATGTTAAGAATAGTACTAACACTATCCACAAACACAATATGATTCTGAACTTTATCATCGATGACAAGAAACTTGATGTCGATATGCTTCGACTTTACTAAAGTCTTGTCATTATTACAGTAGAGCTCTATAGCTCTTATTATCACAGTGTAGCTGTAATGGCCTCTCGATTAAATCCATTATCTTCCTACAATAAGAAAAATGTAACATGAAGTGGACTTCCTATTGTTGATACATCCAGCATAATCTGAATCTGTGTGTCCGATCAGCTGCAACTGATTAGATTTCATGTAGTCTTCTATAGATATCGCATTACCTTCTTGGCAGTCTTTTAGTAATTAATTCCAGGAATGATCAAATATCTGCCAAGTTTATCAATAGTATATGCTATGTCTGAATGGGTACAAACTTGAGCATACATCAGACTTTCAACCGCCGATGCATATGGAATGTCTTTCATTTGCTCTTTTTGTAGGTCATTCTTGGGACATTGGAGTAGACTCAACTTATCTCCTCTAGAACAATTCTTCATGCTAAACCTATCTAGCACCTTATCGATATAAGCCTTTTGTGATAAACCTAATATTCCATGTGTCCTGACATATTGAATCTGGATGCCTATCAAAAAAGAAGTACCTCCAAGATCTTTTATCTCAAAATTCTTTAAAAGAAAACTCTTGGTCTCAAGTGGAAGATCTATACTGTTACTTGCTAACAGAATGTTATCCACATATAGCACAAAAAATATAAATCTACTCCCTTTAAATTTGTGGCAAATACATTGATCAGTTATATTTTTTTAAAACCAAAATTAGAAATTACTTGATCAAATTTCAAATATCATTGACGGGATGCTTGCTTTAAACCATAAATGAATTTCTTTAATCTGCAAACCAGATATTATGAAACTTTCACTTTAAAACTTTCTGGTTGCACCATACAGATTTCTTACTCAATGCTTCAATTAAGGAAGGTAATCTTAACATCCATTTGGTGTAATTTCAGGTCAAAATGAGCCACTAGTGCCATGATAGTTCTAAAAGAATTCTTCTTAAAAAAAATAGAGAGAAAGTATCCTTACAGTCAATGCCCTTTGAGTGAATCTTTGCGACAAAATATGCTTTATACCTTTTGACATTGCCTTTCGAATCCCGCTTAATTTTGAATACTCATTTACAACTAATCGGTTTCTTTCCTTTAGACAACTCTACTAAATCCCAAACATCATTATCTTTTATGGATTTTAACTCATCTTTCATAGCATTTGACCACTTAGTGGAGTGAATATTGAGTTTGGCTTCATTTAAGGACGTGGGGTCATCATCTAGCCCTATGTCAAACTCATGCTCTTGGAGATAAATTATATAGTCATTTGTAATGAATGATCTTCTCTCCCTAGTTGATGTCCTAAGAACTTGTGGCTAAGAATTTTCAGGTTCTATTTCTTCAGCAGGATCTACTTCAAGATGAACTGCATATATACCTTGTAAGGGTACAAATATATTTTTATGCTGATGTAGAACAACT
The DNA here is from genome assembly GCA_038442645.1 of Agave tequilana. NCBI lineage: Eukaryota > Viridiplantae > Streptophyta > Magnoliopsida > Asparagales > Asparagaceae > Agave > Agave tequilana. The sequence goes on along the minus strand of JAVJIF010033675.1, from coordinate 57,959 downwards.
ACTTCATTATTTGGAACAATTGTCATGGGAATAATAATCTTTTCTTCTTCAAATATGAAATCTTTATATAGTTGACTGCATAGTTCTGAATATCCTCAAAAAAATTTAGCATTATTCGTCTTATGCTCTTATTGGAGGGACAATAAAACCTAAAGCCTCTGTACCTTTCAAAATACCTTACAAATAAACAACTAACGGTCTTTAAGTCCAACTTCTTCTCATATAGTATACATGGTCGAGCTTTCGCTGGACAACCCCAAACATGTAGATGCCTAATATTGGGAGATTTCCCAGTCCATAACTCATATGGGATTTTAATTACTGTTTTGCTAGATACTCTATTGTAACGCCCCGATCCCGTAGGTACGGGGACGTTATGGCGACGTACATACGCGAGGTGTAAACACGCTCACGCGTACGTTAAGCCTCAGTACAATAAATAACCTCCATAAATACCTGGAGTCCAGCATGTGATAAGTACAAGAATACCTGCAGAAGAGGGTCAGAGATCATAACAGATATGATAAATGGGAACAAAGAAGATAACAGAAATAAATGCTCAAGGTACCTATGAATGGTCCCGATGAGGAATCTCCTATGTGACTCCATGGCACTCCCAGATACTACGGTATGCGGCTCTCCAATCTGGGCACGCAAACCCAGGGTCGTCAGAAAGCGACCTAGTGAGTGGTAAAATGAAGGAGGCAGTAATAGATACTATAATAATACAAGCATGATACGAATATATATAATACATGATGTTGTAGAAGTGATACCATATAATAAGCATATATGAAGCAGTAGAAATATAGTAACATGTCCTCTTTTAATACCATCACTACCTAACCAGTCATCATCGGGTCAAGTCTATAATCGTATCCAGTGTTATAACATAATACATAAGATTGTATAGTGGTGACGTGATAGACATGTACATGGTAGTGATGACGTGATAGAGGTGAACATACAGATGGGCATATGTCTGCAACAATAAAATATATGCAATGCAGAACATGCATAGTATGCCACTACATACAGTGTAACACGTATCCGGTAATGTAACAAAGTATACATGTGCATGAGTAATAGGTCACTACAGAAAGTGTAACAGAAAACAGGTACAGTATCAATATATACATGTAACATGATAGCAAGTACATGATCAGGAACAGTAACAAGTACAACTAAACATGGGTCAGGCAGGTCATGTCAAAGTCATGTCATTTATACAATAGTAGCGATCAGTACCACTTGATATTTTAATCATTCTCTTCCAGTGTCCCATACCACTGGCAGTTCATACTGGAGCCCGCACTCCAGTCGAACTCCTCCGGACATGGCCTACGGGTACCATTATCCAAACGAGAGAGTGACCAAATAACAAGTGTTCCTGACGTCACTATTGTGTATACTGTTTTATTATGTTAATTGGAAACTCGTGGTCGAAGAGTTCTTATCGGGTGGATGTATCCCGTGCATACCCGGGATCACGGCCTTTATCAGACCCCTGGCTGCTGAGACCAGGGCCCTCCGCTAAGAGGGGAACAATAATCAAGTAACAATAGCTCATGGAGCAATTGGTAGGCAGCCCTCCTACCGTCCCCTGCAGTGGGAAAACAATATGGATCCAGTACATCACCCGATAAGATCTAATCAACCGTCAAGTCTCCCCCATACCCGAGTTATCTTTATGATCTGATATATCAAGTATACACTGTAACAAGAACGAATACAGTACATGATACGGGTAACATGATAACTGGACCAGAGCTCTGTTGATAGCGTAGAACAATATAACGGGAATCAGGAACAATATCACATGAACAAGATAACATGAACAGTATACCGGGAAACGGGAACACTAGATGTGGGATTCCCACATATCGCATATCAACAGCTCGCATGTCCAGTATCAGCAATATCCATATCCGTAACAGGAAACAATCGTCTAATCATGAATACAGGAACATGAAACAATAATACTGTAATACCCCGTTCCCGGAATACGTACTTAGTTGCGTATTCAGATTTTCCGATCGTATTTTTCGATTTGTTTCCTGTATTTGTTTTGCTTTATGAATTCCTTATATGATTGTTTTGTCTTGGATTTGGATTCGTGGACTCGGAGTCAGTCCCAGTCCGAACCAGGAACCCGATTATAGTATATTATTCGATTTGGTCTTTCCGGTGATTAGATTTGACCGATTTTAGTTTTAAATATCATTTTCCATTATTATATATTTTCTATGATTTTCTAGATTTTTCTGGAATTAAAATGAATTTCTTCAAAACCGGTGTCGGCCAGTGTCGCTGACCGCTTCCCGGATTTTTAATTCACAAACCACTTGGAATTTCTCGAAGAGTCTTTAGACGATTCTTCTTAGAGTAATATTTCCTACCTAAATCCTTTTTCTAAAGATTTTACGAATTTATGGATATTCCACCGGAGTCGGTAGATAACCGATTCCAGGAATTTTAATTCACACACAGCTAGGAATTTCTAGATGGTCCTTTAGACTTTAATTCTTAGAATCACATTTCTTACTTAAATACTTTTTCTGAGGATTTTATGATTTTATGAAAATTCCTTCGGAGTCGGTAGTTAACTGATTCCAGGATTTTTAGTTTACAATCGGAATTGAATTTCTGAATTCCGCTTTCACTTTATGTCTTAAAATCATATTTTATTCTTTAATGCATTTTCTGGGATTTTTTGGAATTTATCAAAATCCGGCCGACCCGGTGTAGACCGGTATCGGCGGTTGACTTCCAGATTTTTAATTTGAAAATGAGATTTTATTTCTGAAAACCGATTTCATATTATTCATCAGGATGACGTTTTCCACCTCCGGGTATTTTTGGGGATTTTTCGGAGACAGTCGATTTTCAACCTTATTATTATATTATTATTTTTAAATCCTTCTTTCTTTCTTTTCCTTTCTTTTCTTTCTTTTCCCACCGACTCCAGCAGCCCACGCACCCCCACGTGGGACCCCTCTCCCATCCATCAATCTTTCTCTCTCTTTTTCCTTTTCTTTTCTTTCCTTTTTCCTTTCTTTTCTATTCTTTTCCTTCTTCTCTTCTTTCTTCTCTTCTTCTTCTTCTTCTTCTCTTGCGTGGGCGACACCCAACCAAGACCACCGCCGGCCCTCCGGCGACCCTCCGGCCACCACCGCCGGCGAGGAGCCTCCTTCCTCTCTCTCTCTCTTTCTTTTTCTTTTCCTTCCTTTTCTTTTCTTTTCCCTTTTCTTTCCTTTTTTTCTTTTTTTCTTCTTCCTCCCTCCAGATCCGCCGACTCCACCGCCGCCGGCGAGCCCTCCAACCCCGGCGAGCCACCTCCTTCTCCTCCTCCTTCTTTTCTTTTCCTTTTCTTCTTCCTTTTCTTCTTTCTTTTTCTTTCTTTTTTCTTTTTTTTTCCTTTCCCTTTTTGGGGTGGCCGGCGCCACCCCTGGTCTTGGGCGCCGCCGGCGGTGGCCGGCGGCCGCGTGCAGCCAGGGGCCCACCTGGGCCCCTGTGCTTGGCCGGAGAGGGGGGGCAAGCCCCCCTCTCTTTTCCCTTGCTGGAGGGGGGCACAGCCCCCTCCCTTCTCCTCCTTTGGGGTGGCCGGAGGCCACCCCTGCCTGCGCCGGCCACCCCTGGCCGGCGCAGTCTCCGCGCCTCCCTGGCCGCAGCCAGGGAGAGGCGCCAGGCCAGGCCAGGCCGGCCTGGCCTGGGCGTGCGCAGGGGGGCAGCAGCCCCCCTGCTGTGTTTTCTCTCCCCCCTTTTTGGGGTGGCCGGCGCGGCCACCCCTGGCCGGCGACCACCGGAGGCCGCCGGCGCCGGCCCAAGAGTGGCCACGGCCAGGCCACCTGGCCTGGCCGTGAGCGTGAGAGGGGGGCTGCCCCCCTTCTCTCTTTTTCCCCCTTCTCTGTTTCTCTCCTCTCTCTCTCTCTCCTGGACTCTCCCTCTCTCTCTCTCTCCTGGACTCTCCCTCTCTCTCTCTCTCTTGGATCTCTCTCTCTCTCCCGTTTTCTCTCTCCTCTCTCTTTCTCTCTCCTCTCTTTCTCACTCTAGCTCTCTCTCTCTCTCAACCGCACACTCTCTCTCCTAATTCTCTCTCTCTCTCATCATCTCTTTCTCTCTCTAAAATCTCACTTTCTCTCTCTAAATAGACTCTCTCTAGAAATCCCTTTCCCTCTCTAGACTTTCTCTCTCTACACTTTCTCTCTCTAAAAATCCCATTTTCTCTCTCTAGATTTCTCTCTCTTTCTCTCTCTTCACTTTCTCTCTCCTCTTCACTTTTTCTCTCTAAATAGTTCTCTCTCTAGACTTTCTCTCTCTAAACCACTCTTTCTCTCTCCTCTTCACTCTACATATTTATATCAGGTTTTGTGGCGCATCCCAAGCTTCCGTGGAGTTCGGATATTTCGGTATATTGGTGACTCAGGCGAGTATTCTCGCTACCTCTTACTTTACTATTTCATTAATTATGCAAATGTTCTCGCTCTAGCTCCATGTATTTTATTTCATGTTTCATGTCTTTTACTGTGCTATACTATGCGTGGCCGACCCTTCGTGGTCGTTGTACTTTGGGTTACTTTTATGTTACCTTGCCATACCATTACCTCAGACTATTCAGTTGCATGCTCTTATTTAACACATGTATATCACCTAACCATCTAGTGTATTATCACCTGACCACCCGGCATGCTACTATTTGGTAAGACCCTCTGGTTATGACCTGACTTACCCAGACTATTATCAATCTCTTGACATAACTTACCACCTGATTATTATCAATCTCTTATATGTTTGGTTGCTTATTCATTATCACCATCCTATCATGCTATCACCTTACACCCAGCATGATAACTTGACTTGTGATTATTACCTTTACGGGAACTTGACTTATTATCATGTATCATGATCAGTGACCTGTATATTGTATTCCTGCTTTACATGCAGTGACCTGACTATATAGTACTTATGTACTCCTTATTCCTGATCATGTCTATTTCCTGTTATTCCCGTAAAGTGATAATTAAACTAATAAATCCTAAAAAGGACCAACTTGTATTGGGTCGGGGGAAACATGCGGATATCGATATGTGTTCGTGTTTACAGTGGCATTAGGTTGTGCACTATATATCCGGTCTGACCTGTGGTACTCCAGGGGACCGAGGGGAGAGCTGGCTCCCTTATTCCTGATTGATAAGGGCATACATAAGTCCCTCCTGTTTAGCCTTGCGGCTGGCTTCCGTTTCCATGCAACGGAACAACCCTGGACCGTGGTCCCGGGCATGCACGGGACCCACTGTAAACATAGTTCGTTGATACAACCGCTGTTTCCAATAACAACCTCGACTTGCTTATATATGGATGTATGTGAGTTGGCCGTACACCGAGCCACATACCTAGATATATGGGTTAGACGAGTAATAATAAAGTGTCATAATAACCGGCTCTTTAAGTTGTAAGTAGAGGTATGTGGAATGGGACGCATACCAAAGCCTACATCTTAAATAGCTATGAATTTGTGCTGTGCCTTACCGTATTTGCTTTTCCCGGACTTTATATCGGATTTCATGTTTTATGAGTATTATGTTATAACTACCTGGTAGCTCGGATTGGTTTTATTCGGATTTCCTATTTTATGATTCTCATGCCATGTCTATTCTTACCTGCTCTATCCTATCTGCCTCCTGAGTATTTCCTACTTGATATATGCATTATTGTGCTCACCCTGCTTCACCACTTGGTTTTGCTTCTACACTCGCCTGGGGAGTATTATTTGACTCCCCTGGATTCTCACGTCCAGGTCTTGGAGCTAGGAGCGGGTGTTCAGAGTAACGCAGCAGTAGCGTGGATCTTCAGCCGACCTTTCGGAGCTCCATCCTTCCAGACCCCCTTTGTGCCTCTCGAGTTTTCCCTTAGCAAACTCGTGAGTGCTCTTTTACACTTTTCACTTGTACAGTTCCTTGCATACTTGTAAGCGAGCCCCTTTTTATACTGTTCATTTATGTATATTCCTCGTACTCTCGCATTTGCGCATATCTGTGATGTTATATTATTGTAATATTCATCACCTCTGGTGATAACTCTGAAATTGTATATATATGTGTTGGAATGTATAATGCACCATTTGCTTCCGTACTCTGATTCTTGTCTGTACTGATGCTTAGCGTATATACGGTAGGGTAGTTCTGACCTACGTATATACGTTGCAGTGACGTCCCCGTATCGCCGGGATCGGGGCGTTACAAATACACGTAATAAGCATGATGATCCATATGACAAGAATATAGAGAAACTATATATAAGCATGTGTCACAGGGAAACATGACATGCATGTGGAACAGTGATATGTAAACATAAAATGCAGGCATGTGTAGCAGGGATATGTAAACATGAAATGAGGTAGTCCGTGCAGTGATCTATCCGTGTACTATCTCAGTGCACGTGCATGTCCTGACAGTGAGCAGTGCGTCCATGTAACGAGGATATCAATCTAACATGATGGTATCCAGTGAACTGGTGTATCCGTGTCCCCCTAATAATGTACAGGGTATCCGTGTCACAGTAACCATAACATGCAATAGTAGTGTTGGTGTATCCGTATAGCAGTAATTCTATAACAGTCAATAACAGTGTTAGTGTATCCGTGAATGACAATATATCGTGTAATGTGTGATGTACTGGGTGTAGAGTATCTAATGTTCTAGAATGTTTGGGTAACAATTACGGATACATGCAGTAACGTTGTCTAGTGTGAGGCAGGTACCGGTGAGCATAGCTAAGCGAGTATCAGCTATCCCTATTCGTAATGACGGTCACCATATTATGATCTAAAGAATATTTATACTCATCTTTTACTCAGTATCAGTTATTAACCGGTAATGTCTTATTTACATAAAACAGTCAAGTTCAATCAATATGATAAAAAGACAATTTTTAAAATAAAAACACTCACAAACTGGTTATGGGACTGTAGCTCTCGTTCCCACGATCGCAACGGATCCAGAATCGTCCAAATCGGAATCCGGATGCTCCTGATATCGCCCGAAGACTAAATCATAACAAATAGGGTTAAATATGCAAATAAAATATTATATGCAAATATTGAATTGTACAAGGGGGTTTTCTGTAAATTACCTTTATTGGGTTTCGGATGCGGGTTTGGCTCATAACGGGTCGGGTCCAGATCCACAACCCAAACCTGTTAATTTAAGTTAAATGGGTTATAGGGTTAACGGGTCGGGTTGGAGGAATTATTGGGTATGGGGTTTTTAATAAACCCAATTGGGTTAATGGGTTTGGGTAAAAACCCAAACCCATACAAGAGAGGAATAGCAGCAGCAGCTCTTGCTGCTGCTGCCCCCTGCGCAGGCCGGCCGGCCAGCGCCGGCCGGCGGCGCTCAAGCCCCGCCGGCGGCGGGTCTAGCCGCCGGCGGTGGGTCAGAGAGAGAGGGAAAGCGGAGAGAGAGAGACAGAGAGAGAAAAAGAGAGGAAAAGAGAAGGAGAAGTAGCAGCACAGTGAAGAAGAAGAAGAAGAAGAAGAAGAAAGAAAAGAAAAGAAAAGAAAAAGAAAAGAGAGGGAAGGTGGTGGCGGCGCCGGCCGTGGCCGGGGCGCGGCGGCGGCCGGCCAGGGCCGCCTGCGACGCGTGGCCAGGGAGCATGCCGGTGGCGCGCCGGCCACCGGCGGCGAGTCGGGTCCGTCTGGACGCGAGAGAGAGAGAGAAGAGAGAGAGAGAGAGAGAGGTTAGAGAGAGAGAATTAGGGGAGAAGAGAGAGAGGGAGAGGATTTAAGAGGGGGGAAAGGTCGGTGGAGAGAGGCGGTGGAAGAGAAAGATCCAGAGAAAGGGAGAAGAGAAAGGAAAAGAAAAGAAAAGAAAAATTAAAAAAAATTAATATTTTAATATTATTTAATTGGCCCGAAATTCGACCAGTTCCGAACGGTACCCAAAAATTACAGAAAATAGAAAATATTATCCTGAGACGTAAGATGAAGACGGTTTGCTGAAACTCGATCCGGTTTGCAAATTAAAATCTCGGAGTGTCTCGCCGATACGGGCGACACCGGTTTTGCCCGGATTTCGATAAATTCTGACAAATCCCCAAAAATACCCGAACGTAGCTCACGTGATTCTAAGACACACGGTGAAAGCAGATTCTCAGAATTCAACTCCGTTTGTGAAAGAAAAATCGTCAGGCCGGTTATCGGTATCGGTCGACACCGACAACGGAGATTTTCTAAAATAATCCAGAAAAATTCCAGAAAATTCTGAAAAATCTTAATATTAAAAAATGATTTTTAAAATTGAAATCAACTCAATCGGACTATTACGGAGGCCAAATCAATTTTGTACGTCGTATCGCGTACCGATACGGTAATACGTACACCGGGGAGCAGGGGGTTACATTTCTCCCCACCTTACAAAAAATTGCGTCCTCGCAATTTCAATCAGGTATGAGAACAAGATTTTTAACCCCACAGCCGAAATGTTACGGGTCCACGACACTTCCGCTGCGCACTCTGCTATCTATAAGGAACTCGGGACGGAGAAGAAGAGTAGTGAACTAATCCTAACAGATAGGAAGCAAGATGATGCAAGGAAAGTGAGAAGGAAATCGAACGTTCTTGTCTATAACGGGAAGGAAGGAAGGAATACAAACGAGTCAAGGAATGAATTGTCAAGGTCATGGTATTCTTGTACTCGTGGCTGGAATCCCCAAATTCAGATACAAATCAGTTAATCTGAACCAAATTGTACTGTTGGTACGAGCCCGAGCATTGACCCAGGTGGTTACCCACACCAGGTGTGAACCTAGGCTCTGATACCACAATGTAACGCCCCGATCCCGTAGGTACGGGGACGTTATGGCGACGTACATACGCGAGGTGTAAACACGCTCACGCGTACGTTAAGCCTCAGTACAATAAATAACCTCCATAAATACCTGGAGTCCAGCATGTGATAAGTACAAGAATACCTGCAGAAGAGGGTCAGAGATCATAACAGATATGATAAATGGGAACAAAGAAGATAACAGAAATAAATGCTCAAGGTACCTATGAATGGTCCCGATGAGGAATCTCCTATGTGACTCCATGGCACTCCCAGATACTACGGTATGCGGCTCTCCAATCTGGGCACGCAAACCCAGGGTCGTCAGAAAGCGACCTAGTGAGTGGTAAAATGAAGGAGGCAGTAATAGATACTATAATAATACAAGCATGATACGAATATATATAATACATGATGTTGTAGAAGTGATACCATATAATAAGCATATATGAAGCAGTAGAAATATAGTAACATGTCCTCTTTTAATACCATCACTACCTAACCAGTCATCATCGGGTCAAGTCTATAATCGTATCCAGTGTTATAACATAATACATAAGATTGTATAGTGGTGACGTGATAGACATGTACATGGTAGTGATGACGTGATAGAGGTAAACATGCAGATGGGCATATGTCTGCAACAATAAAATATATGCAATGCAGAACATGCATAGTATGCTAATGTAACAAAGTATACATGTGCATGAGTAATAGGTCACTACAGAAAGTGTAACAGAAAACAGGTACAGTATCAATGTATACATGTAACATGATAGCAAGTACATGATCAGGAACAGTAACAAGTACAACTAAACATGGGTCAGGCAGGTCATGTCAAAGTCATGTCATTTATACAATAGTAGCGATCAGTACCACTTGATATTTTAATCATTCTCTTCCAGTGTCCTATACCACTGGCAGTTCATACTGGAGCCCGCACTCCAGTCGAACTCATCCGGACATGACCTACGGGTACCATTATCCAAACGAGAGAGTGACCAAATAACAAGTGTTCCTGACGTCACTATTGTGTATACTGTTTTATTATGTTAATTGGAAACTCGTGGTCGAAGAGTTCTTATCGGGTGGATGTATCCCGTGCATACCCGGGATCACGGCCTTTATCAGACCCCTGGCTGCTGAGACCAGGGCCCTCCGCTAAGAGGGGAACAATAATCAAGTAACAATAGCTCATGGAGCAATTGGTAGGCAGCCCTCCTACCGTCCCCTGCAGTGGGAAAACAATATGGATCCAGTACATCACCCGATAAGATCTAATCAACCGTCAAGTCTCCCCCATACCCGAGTTATCTTTATGATCTGATATATCAAGTATACACTGTAACAAGAACGAATACAGTACATGATACGGGTAACATGATAACTGGACCAGAGCTCTGTTGATAGCGTAGAACAATATAACGGGAATCAGGAACAATATCACATGAACAAGATAACATGAACAGTATACCGGGAAACGGGAACACTAGATGTGGGATTCCCACATATCGCATATCAACAGCTCGCATGTCCAGTATCAGCAATATCCATATCCGTAACAGGAAACAATCGTCTAATCATGAATACAGGAACATGAAACAATAATACACGTAATAGGCATGATGATCCATATGACAAGAATATAGAGAAACTATATATAAGCATGTGTCACAGGGAAACATGACATGCATGTGGAACAGTGATATGTAAACATAAAATGCAGGCATGTGTAGCAGGGATATGTAAACATGAAATGAGGTAGTCCGTGCAGTGATCTATCCGTGTACTATCTCAGTGCACGTGCATGTCCTGACAGTGAGCAGTGCGTCCATGTAACGAGGATATCAATCTAACATGATGGTATCCAGTGAACTGGTGTATCCGTGTCCCCCTAATAATGTACAGGGTATCCGTGTCACAGTAACCATAACATGCAATAGTAGTGTTGGTGTATCCGTATAGCAGTAATTCTATAACAGTCAATAACAGTGTTAGTGTATCCGTGAATGACAATATATCGTGTAATGTGTGATGTACTGGGTGTAGAGTATCTAATGTTCTAGAATGTTTGGGTAACAATTACGGATACATGCAGTAACGTTGTCTAGTGTGAGGCAGGTACCGGTGAGCATAGCTAAGCGAGTATCAGCTATCCCTATTCGTAATGACGGTCACCATATTATGATCTAAAGAATATTTATACTCATCTTTTACTCAGTATCAGTTATTAACCGGTAATGTCTTATTTACATAAAACAGTCAAGTTCAATCAATATGATAAAAAGACAATTTTTAAAATAAAAACACTCACAAACTGGTTATGGGACTGTAGCTCTCGTTCCCACGATCGCAACGGATCCAGAATCGTCCAAATCGGAATCCGGATGCTCCTGATATCGCCCGAAGACTAAATCATAACAAATAGGGTTAAATATGCAAATAAATATTATATGCAAATATTGAATTGTACAAGGGGGTTTTCTGTAAATTACCTTTATTGGGTTTCGGATGCGGGTTTGGCTCATAACGGGTCGGGTCCAGATCCACAACCCAAACCTGTTAATTTAAGTTAAATGGGTTATAGGGTTAACGGGTCGGGTTGGAGGAATTATTGGGTATGGGGTTTTTAATAAACCCAATTGGGTTAATGGGTTTGGGTAAAAACCCAAACCCATACAAGAGAGGAATAGCAGCAGCAGCTCTTGCTGCTGCTGCCCCCTGCGCAGGCCGGCCGGCCAGCGCCGGCGGCGGCGCTCAAGCCCCGCCGGCGGCGGGTCTAGCCGCCGGCGGTGGGTCAGAGAGAGAGGGAAAGCGGAGAGAGAGAAAAAGAGAGGAAAAGAGAAGGAGAAGTAGCAGCACAGTGAAGAAGAAGAAGAAGAAGAAGAAGAAAGAAAAGAAAAGAAAAGAAAAGAAAAAGAAAAGAGAGGGAAGGTGGTGGCGGCGCCGGCCGTGGCCGGGGCGCGGCGGCGGCCGGCCAGGGCCGCCTGCGACGCGTGGCCAGGGAGCATGCCGGTGGCGCGCCGGCCACCGGCGGCGAGTCGGGTCCGTCTGGACGCGAGAGAGAGAGAGAGAAGAGAGAGAGAGAGAGAGAGAGAGAGAGGTTAGAGAGAGAGAGAATTAGGGGAGAAGAGAGAGAGGGAGAGGATTTAAGAGGGGGGAAAGGTCGGTGGAGAGAGGCGGTGGAAGAGAAAGATCCAGAGAAAGGGAGAAGAGAAAGGAAAAGAAAAGAAAAGAAAAATTAAAAAAATTAATATTTTAATATTATTTAATTGGCCCGAAATTCGACCAGTTCCGAACGGTACCCAAAAATTACAGAAAATAGAAAATATTATCCTGAGACGTAAGATGAAGACGGTTTGCAGAAACTCGATCCGGTTTGCAAATTAAAAATCTCGGAGTGTCTCGCCGATACGGGCGACACCGGTTTTGCCCGGATTTCGATAAATTCTGACAAATCTCCAAAAATACCCGAACGTAGCTCACGTGATTCTAAGACACACGGTGAAAGCGGATTCTCAGAATTCAACTCCGTTTGTGAAAGAAAAATCGTCAGGCCGGTTATCGGTATCGGTCGACACCGACAACGGAGATTTTCTAAAATAATCCAGAAAAATTTCAGAAAATTCTGAAAAATCTTAAATATTAAAAAATGATTTTTAAAATTGAAATCAACTCAATCGGACTATTACGGAGGCCAAATCAATTTTGTACGTCGTATCGCGTACCGATACGGTAATACGTACACCGGGGAGCAGGGGGTTACATCTATTAAGGAGGTAGAAAATCATCTTTAAGGCTTTATTACATAATCACTCTGGTAGAGTATATAATCTAGCATACTCATAACCATACACTTTAGTGTGTAATTTCATCTCTCAGTAACACTATTCTGAAGAGGTATCCTTGACATGGTGTACTAAGCGACAATACTACACTCTTTCAGAAATTGCAAATGGTTCTGGACATCTACCTGATCCGTCATATCTGTCATAGTACTCATCACTACGATCAGATCTAACGGCTTTAATCTTTCTATTCAGTTGATTTTCAACTTCAGCTTTATAGATCTTAAACATGTCCAGTAATTGGGATTTCTCATGAATCAAGTATAGGTACCCATAACGAGAGTAATCGTCTGTAAAAGTGATGAATTATCTGTGGCTATTCCAGGAAACTGTAGAGACTGGGCCACAAATGTCTGTATACACCAAATCTAAGACTCCTGAACTCCATTTAGCACCAAACTTCTTAATGTTTTTTTAATCAATGTTCGCTTAGTGCCTAGACTATCACATATAAAGATTCAGTATATGAAGTATGAAGTTTCAATTTATATATCCATTAATTAGATTTTAGTACCAATAATTTTAGATTTGGAAAGTATACTAATCATTTCATTATCAAGAGCGACAGTAAAACCAGATCTGTCTAACAATGAAATTGAAATACGATTCCGCCTAAAAGGACGATACATATAAAGTCTCATCCAAATCTAAACCAAAAAACTAGAATCTAACTAAAATCTACTAACTCTAACAGTTTCAACTACAACTTTATTTCCATCACCCATGTATACGTATCGCTCAGCTGGGCTGGGCCTCCTTTGGGTTTGGAAGTTTTGTATTGAATCACTTATATGAATTATCTATCCACCATGTATGAAGTGGCACTAAAGCTAAATTAATTTCAGAATAAACATAAGTATGATATACCCACTAAATAGCTATTTCTGGTACTTTATTTAATTCTACTTGAGGTGGCTTACTTTCTTGCAGAAGAAGCATGCAATGACCTTGGGCTTATCCTGCACTTTTGTCACTCAGGATCAACTACTGTAGTGATGTTTATGTTCCTCCCTTTAGTTTCACTTTTCCTTTTCTTATTAGAAGTATTACCCTAGATGCTAAGTGAGTATTTTTTAGTCTTTTCTTTTTTCAATCTCTTTTCTTTCCGGACACAGTGACTAACTCAGTGAGACTTCACTTTTTCCTTTGAGCGTTATAAATAATCTTAAAAAGGGTTATACTTTATAAGAAAAGAGATTAGAATGAAGTGCACTAGAATCTCTTCAGAAAGTTTCAATTTTAGTGCCTTTAGTTTAGAAACAAGGTTGGACATTTTCATAATGTACTCCCTTATGTTTTCTTTGCTGTTGTAGCGCATATTTATCAGCTTGCTAAGAAACATGTTGGCCTCAATTTTATCCGATTTAATAAACCGGTCGGCTACTTCAACTGGAAAACTCTTAGCACTGACTTTATTAGGCATAGAACCCCTAATAGTTATAGGAATAATGTACTTTATGACCATTAGACACATCCTATAAGAGCTCTCCCACTTATCATAATTGACCTTTTCTTTAATTGAACTTTTGCTAGAGATCGTAGAGATCCATCAATCTTTAAGGTGTAGTCTAAGTTCATTAATCCAAGAACGATCTTTTATGTGATCTTACCACTTCTTAAAGTTTGTACTACTCAATTTAGACTACATAAGGGTATAATTTCTTATCAATTTAACATAAATATTGTATTTAACAAAATTCCACTGTAATAGTCATAAAAATGAATTTCAAAAAATGCAAGCAGTTTAACTAATAGAGCTGCCAGCCAAACTTTCTGAACAAGTTGTGTCTCTTTATATCAACACTATACTAGCCCAATATAGATACCCTAAAGTCAAGGTCCTATGTAAGAGAACAAACTTCCTTTGGGCTGACTGTCCTTTTATAAAATTAGTCCCAAAGTTTAAGTTATCAATATCGACCATGTAACATATGTAATGACCTGGCCATATGTAATGACTTGGCCATTATGACAACCTTCCCTTGAGGCGATTGCCACACGCATGGGCCACATAAATCTACACATCTTGATTCTTGTTCCATCGTCGGACTAGTTGACGAGGGTAATGCAATATGGGCATATAGTGTGACAACCTTCCTTTGGGCCGACCACACACCAAGTTTCTCCCACTTGTATTACCCACATTAAGTATCTGACGCCGTACTTAATTTGGTCAAACAATAGTCTTCCTTTGGGCCGGCTATTGTCCGTATGAACTATATACGCAATCAAATAAGCTCTTTTATAAAAAAAATTTTAATTTTAAATATGTATATATCTTTATTTGTGTGTTATCAACTGCAGTAAACATCAATATTCATCATGTCAGAACAATATAAGTAATATAATAAATATTGATGAAGCGGAAGCATGTAATGATACATATGAACATGATGAATAAACACTTCAATGCCTTTTTTATATCAACTAACTACTGTTTTTTTCACATATAGTGCCTGTAATACTGTAATACTCGTCAAAAGCTTTGAAATGACTATTTACATGCCCAAAACAGAAGTCGGATGAGCTCGTAACGTCTAATTGAAGTTTCTATTGACAAAACAGGTATGCAGTGCTTATCGGGTCTGGATCAGACCTGACCAGCCATAGTTAAGTTATGGATTTTCTTAATGGGTCAGGCTTAATGAACTGAATAAACTCAAATAAGTTTAATATGAGATTAATTGAGATTAGATTTCTTTATTTGATTAGAATTCTATCTCAAAATTTTCCTAATAGACTAGAATTCTATCTCAACCCTAAAACTCAAATCAATCTCAACAATTTAAATTTAAACTTTATATTACAAAAAATAAGTTTAATATGAGATTAATCCGAAACCCATTAAAGGTAATATTACAGAAAACCCCTTGTAACATTTCAGTAATTGCATTTTATTTTTATTTACATATTTAACCCATTTTGCTGATTTTTAGTATTCGGGTGATACGGGAGCATCCGGACTCCGATTTGGACGATTCTGGATCCGTTGCGATCGCGAGAAAGAGAGCTACCCTTCCATGACCAGTTCGTGAGTGTTTTTTTATAAATTATATTTTTATCATGTTTAGTAAAAGTGATGCTTGCTTCATTATCGGTAATATCATTAAAATTATTGTGTATTATAATTGTCCTAATCTTTATAATTATTGTTTCCTACAAATGTCATTGTGGGGACATCCCTGTAATTACAACATAGAGATAGAGATTACCTGAGTTCGTATACCATGTATAGGAATATCTGGATGATTGGTTAGTTAACGAGATTAACTTGATAATTAAAATAGATCATTAGTTCAATACTTCAATGGTACCCACAGTAGTCATAAGATAGTGACCATTAGTGTAGCTATATTTGACACTCGAGTAGATGATATAGCCATAGAACACTGGACACGATAGTTTACATTCCTTGTATTGCATATTCATGTCTATTTGTTACATAGAGACTTGTTAGACGGGACACTGTTATCTCCTACATATTCACCATGACTTACATATCCTGTCACCCGGGACCCTGTTATCACATGTACAGGTATTACCGTTGCACAGATGCTATGACACGTCACACCGTAGCACCACTTCACAGAACACCGTCATTTCATATACTATGATCATCGTTAGATGGATTCTCGGCATATCACTGTTACACATGCATGTATGGTTTCTCTATTCTTGTCATATGGATTCCTGTTCCTATTACATATATTCTTGTTCCATGCTATTCCTGTATGCCTGTTTTATGATTGCTTGATTCCCGTTACTGATATTGTTATTCCTGTTCCTGGATACATGAGCTGTTGATATGCGGTATATTGTTTCCCGTTTCCCGTTATCGTGTTTTGTGCGATCAACAGAGCTCATGTTATGTTATCGTGTTACATGTACCATATCCTGTACTTGTTCCTGATATACTGTATTTATCGTGTTACATGTACCCAATCCTTTACTTGTTCCTGATATACTGTATTTATCGTGTTACATGTACCCTATCCTGTACTTGTTCCTGATATACTGTATAGTGAACGATAATAAATAGAACTTGGGTATGGGGGAGACTTGACGGTTGACTAGATCTTGTCGGGTGGATGTCTGGATCCATTGTTTGTCCCACTGTAGGGACGGGGTAGTGCTGGCTACCGTCTGTTATAGCTCATGAGCTCCTGTTTCCCATTATTGGTTTAGCTCATTGAGTTCCCGTTACATGTTACAGCCTTAGCGGGCTGACCCTGGTCTCAGCAGCCAGGGGTCTGTTTAAGGCCGTTGTCCCGGGTATGCACGGGATACACCCACCTGACTAGAGCTCCTCGACCAGTTGGTTTCCAAGTAACATAATAAAATGATATAAACAATAGTGACGTCGGGAACACTTGTTATTTGGTCATTCTCTCGTTTGGATAATGGTACCCGTATGCCATGTCCGGATGGGTTCGACTGGAGTGCGGGCTCAAGTATGAACTGCCAGTGGTATGGGACACTGGAAGAGATTGATTAAAATAGTAGGCGGTACTGATTGCTACTATTGGATAAATAACATGACTTGCCTGATACATGTATTCTATTGTTTAGTTGTATTTGTTACTGTACCTGAGCATTTAGCCGCTATCATGTTACATGTATACTTTGTTACTTTTCTGGTACATGTTACACTTTCTGTGGTGACATACGACTCATGTAGTGTATACCTTACAGACATCATTACTGTTTATGCACAACACCGTATTATGGTTATATTGCATATGCCCATCTGCATGTTCATTTCTATCACGTCACCACTAGCATGTTCATTTCTATTACGTCACCACTAGACAACATTATTTATTATATACACTAGATACGACTTTAGACATGACCTGATGATAACCGGCTAGGTAGTGATGGTATTAAAAGATGACATGTTTATATATTTTTACTGCTTATTATATGCTATTATATGGTATTACTAATACAACATCATGTATTATATATTAGTATCGTGCTTGTATTACTATATAGTACTACCTCCTTCATTTTACCACTCACTAGGTCGCTTTCTGACGACCCTGGGTTTGCGTGCCCAGGTTGGAGATCCGAGTTATCGTTTGGTCAGATAGTTCACATAGGAGACTCATCATCGAGACCATTCATAGGTATCATTATGATTTATTGCTGTTATCTTATTTATCCCTGTTTCTTATTTTGTTATAATCCCTAACCCCTTTCTGCAGGTATTCTGGTACTTATTTAATGCAGGAACCCTTGTGTATGTGGAGGCTATGTCCTGTACTGAGGCTTAACGTACGCGTGAGTGTGTTTTCACCTCGCGTATGTACTCGCCATAACGTCTCCGTATCCTTGGGATCGGGGCGTTACAGTTTTTAGGGTAGATTTCTTCTCTTTAGGGTGTTGACACTTAAAAAAGACAAGATTCCTATTGGTCTGAACAAATGTCTAACTTGTTGACATTTACAAAAGACAAGTGGCAGACGAGCTGAAGACTAGTTTTCATCCACCTCCAAGGGACAAGGAAGCAGCTTGGACTCCACTGATCCAGCAAGCAGAACAGTGAGCCCGGGACGTTTCTAAACAGACCTCAGCAGGTCTAAGATGCTAGCATTTAGCATTACATTAGCCCAAGGAGATAGCCTCGATTGAGAGGCTAGCATCATCCAATTTCGCCAGGAAGCTAATTGACAGCTTCGCCGAAAAGCCTCTTTTCGGATTTCGCCAAGGATTGCCTTTAGCTCCGCTATGAGCTTCAAAGCGGGCAGCTCCGCTATTGATCTACTACGGTCAACCTTTGACCAATCAAATCTCCTGATGAGATTGGATTCAAACAAATCAAATCCAATCAGGATTCAAATATGGCAGGTGATTGCCGCTATCTCTTGACTCTCTTGAAACGAGTAAGAGGATCAAGGAGAATCTCCCAACAATATGGAAAGAATCAAAACAGATCAACCGACCTGCCAAATCTAGCTCCGCAGAAGTTATCTTAGCCTCGCAGCAAGGCTACTTTCTAAATTCAAACAGATTCGGTTCAATCTGTTTCCATATCTTCAAAGGGGACGATTATACCCTTGCTTTCCCTATAAATAGCCCGCCAGGGGCACAAGGAAAGAGAGATCGATCGGATCGGGAGAGACTTCCAGAAAAAAAAAAGAGAGAGGACTCCACAAGCAGAGGCTTCTTTACAACGCACCGTGCGTTCTCGAATTCAGAGACTCTTTAGAGAAATACTTCTCTCTTCAGGGTGGCGATACCCTAATCACCTCTTTTCCTCAAGGAATCTCCGGAACCAGGCGAGAAGGAATTCCTTACAGAAGGCGGTCTTGAGAAGTAGCAAGAGGGTCCTACCAACCCTCTATTCTCTGATTCCCGGAACCAGGCGAGAAGGGAATCTCATCGCTCGCATCGTCAAAGGGACAAAGTGGTCGCGCGCTGACCAGACTCCTATCGGCACACTTCTCCAGAATCTCTGAGGAGATCTACTTGTAATCTTTTTGAAGAATACTTGTAATTTAGCTCCTCAAACTCTTTTATTTGTAAGTTTTCCCATTTGCAAATATGATGGAAAACAAGATGGCGACTCCGCTGGGGATAATATTCTCCTCTGCTGAGAATCAAGTGTCGCAATGCGACGATCAGACCTTCGGGTCTATCTCTGAATTCAACAAAGTCGGTGCAACCAGAGCTTCTCTGGCTAAATCTTCAAGGAAAGTCTCTGCGGAGACTGAAAAGGTTCCCTGCAAACCTGCTGCGGTGCTCTGGCGCAACAAGGAAGCATGCCCGCAGACCGAGCCCTGCACTCTTGAGAACTTGGTCATCCAGATCGACCAAGGAAGATTTGAAGAAGTCCTCTCTGGGGGTGACCTGACGCTTCGAGCACGGAAGCACAGGAAGGTCTTCACGACCAAGGTTTCAAATCAGAAACCAGAGGCAGAATTCTGCCAACACCCCACAGCCCCGCGTGTGGCTATTCAGGTTCCTCGTGAACCTAAGCATCTTCCGTCAAGGCGGATATGGAAGCCCAAGCAGAAGTCTCCAACCGAGGTTTTCGGTGTAGTCACGCCGAAACTGCGCCTCTCCCGCGAAGAAAAGGGTAAGATGCCTATCTACCCTAACGATGCTGCCAATCATGAAGTCCCGACGGCGATCATACCGTCGCTCAAATCAAAGGCAGCAAAGCCTTCTGACAGCCTCGCTTTCACAAGCGAAGCCACCATACCAAAGCATACTCATTGGATCCATGGCCGCGAGGCTAAGGCCAAAGAGTCATCTAAGGCTAATCCCCTTCGCGGCGGAATAGCGGATAAAGCACCTCGGCGTGCTCCGCTCTCTAGTTCATCAAGCACTAAGTTCGCACCTGCTGGCGAATCTAGATCTGAAGCACTATTCAGTGCTAATCCCTTTTGCAGGGATAAGAAGAATGGAGTATCGTCCCATGTACACTCCGAAAAAGCTTCTCTGCGAAGTTATCCAGGCTCTGTTGGGCCTGACCTACGAGAATTCCTGGTAAGCAAGCGGAAGCCGGAGCCCCTCCGAACTACTTTCCCCTGTTGTCAAAGAGGATGCCGACTTGTGACAATCCATTCAACCCGCTGCCGGCTACATCCAACCATGGCTGTATCTCCGCGCCGGCAATCGGTGTTTGATCGGTTGTCCGCACATGTTCCTACGAGGCATCGCGGAAGGGGCGCCTCACCAGATCCAATCTCCGCCTCCGTCAATATGACCGGAAGAGGCCGAGAGCGACGCAAGGGGAGTCAGACATCTGATGGTCCCCCTTTCAGTTCTCCAGATCCAGATTATAATCCAGGCCTAGGCGAGGTCTCGGTACAAGAAGAAGGTGTTTTTCGAAACACCAGATCCAGGGTGGCAATACCCTACAATTACGAGCAACCTTCTTCCTCGACGGCCCTGATCCCGCCATCACCCGGGCAGTCACCTCAATCTTCAGACGAAGAAAAGGAAGACAGCGGGTATGCCTCGTCAGCGACGGTCAGTTCAGTGCGAACCGACAAAGCATCGGTCAACATGGCCGATAACGCTAACGATGACCTTCGTCGGCGTTTGGAAGCTCAAGAGCAAACCTCCAGGACCCAGCAGGAAGCCCTGGACAATATTCAACAGATGCTTGCCCAACTCCTCAGCAATCGGGGCGGCAATGATACCGGAAGCCACCACGATGAGGAGGAACACTTTAGCAATGATCCGAAATCCAAGGGAGGTTCTTCCCTAGATGCTGAAGTCCTTAAGGGCCTCCAGGCTCAGATTGCATCCCTAGCTCAGAGGGATGAATTAAAGAAGGTGGGGACAGTCCGTCCTTATCCACTAGAGTGGGATTCGGTGCCATACCCACCAAAGTTTAAACCACCAACGTTGCATACGTATGATGGTAAGAGCTCGCCCAATCAGCACATCTACTATTTCCGGTCTCAGACTGGTAATGTCATAAGCAACGACGCCATCATGGCTAGGCTGTTTATTGGCACTCTAAAGGGCGTGGCATTCGACTGGTTCCGAAGCCTCCCTCCAGGCTCTATCAATTCCTGGCTCGACCTGGAAACTCGGTTCCTCTCTCGCTTCTATGAGGACGACACTGAAGTGACCATGGACAAGCTCCTCTCTACCGTACAGAAGAAGGGCGAACCCGTCCGCGACTACATTGAGCGGTTCAGAAACTTATCCTTGATGTGTCCAGCAGGGATGCCGTTACCCATGCTCTTACAGACATGCAGGCACAACTTCTTGGATCAAGTAGAAGTTCGCATGGGGGCTGTCAAAGCCCACACTTGGAAGGAATTAGTCGAACAAGCTGAGATAGCTGAGAAGTCGGCTAAAAAGTTCGAGCCATCCGCCCCCAGAGGCAAATGGGGTACGAACAGCAAAGGACGCGGCGACCCGCCTCAGTCTTCCCAAGCTAAGGGGAAAGAGATTATGTCCGTAGAGTTATCCGGAGACGTGCAGTCGAAGGCTAAGAAGAGCGGCTTCAACAATCAGGAGCCCAAGTTCCCTCCAAAACAGTACTCCTTCAAAGATGATCAAGTGGTTACAATATTCCATCTGCTCCACAAAGGGAACAAGCTGAAGCTGCCGGATGCTCGACGTCCTGATGAGATAGGGCGCACAAACGACCCCAAATACTGCCTCTATCATAGGATGATTCACCATCCTACTGACAAGTGTTATGTCCTCAAGGACAGGATACAAGCCCTGATTGACGCCGGCGTCCTCACACTGAAGACGGAGCAGAAGAAAGTCACTGCCAATATGGTGACTCTCGAGTTCGGCAGCACCCAAAAGGTCACGGTGCCTGATGGGACTTATCCAGCCCCCACGCCGCGATTGGAAGTAAGGCATCCTTCGCCCATGACTAGAGACGACAAAGGTCTCGTCCCCTTAACATTGGAGACAGGGGAAGTCATGTGGATACACCCAGATCTCGTCCAAGACATTCAACGGTGTTCAAAGCGGCCCAACTCAAAAGGCAAATCTTGCAATGTCATCTCTGTCCTACCAGATGACGGTGATGTTACCTCGGCTTCCCTCAGCGATTCGGAAGGAGAAAAGCATGCTTGTACAGCGCAAGCAGACGCACCTCAACAGACGGGCACCCGGTCTGGGAAGTCGTACCTGAGACAGTATGAGAAGCTTGCTGACGAGACACAACAGCAAACGACGTCAGCACCAACGCCTGCATCCACTCCAGTCCCGACCAAAGGGAGAGAAAAGCCTAAAGAGGTACGGTTCGACCATGTGTTGAAGAAACCGTCAGGCCAAGGGCTTGATACGCCCTTTCGCTTCGATATACTGGCCCACTTGGCCAATATCCCAGCTCGTATCACAATACACGAGCTCCTGCGTCTCTCCAAAGAGACACGAGAAGCGCTCAGAGATGCTTTGGCCAACTCAGAGACTCTTCTGACATGCATACCAGAGGTCTCTAATCATGACGCCCAGTCTTCTTGCCCAGAATGCCATCATGTACAATCGAAGGTGCCTGCTATTACCTTCACGGCGGAAGATATGCTTCTCAAAGATAACAAGCATGATCGACCTCTGTACTACACCGGATATATCGGTTCAACATGCATTGAAAGGGTACAAGTCGATCCGGGGTCGGCACTCAGCATCATCCCCAAACGGCTTCTCTATTTCCTCGGCATACCACTGTACAGGTTGTCCGCAACCACTACTACAATATATGGTTTTAACGCCGGGAGCAGCCATCCACTTGGGAAGATTCGGCTCCGTTGCAGAATCGGAAGCCTCAAGTCAGAGGTGACGTGTTATGTCATTGACGCTGACACGTCATATAACCTGCTGCTAGGACGGCCATGGATCCATGCCAACTGGATCGTCCCTTCTACCCTCCACCAGTGCTTCAAATATGTGGAGGATGATACGACAGTACGAACTGTCTTTGCCGAAAGGCAACCCTTTAAAGGCGTGGAAAATTACTTCACCGACGCTCTCCTGTATCAAGAGGCCGGTGGAACGCATGAGGAGCCATTGCCAGATGACAGTGAAAGTGGCAATGAAGCGGATTCAGAGTCCGAGGCGGGCATGCCGGCCATTCTGACTGGCGAACCAATTACAGCATGTCTCATTGACCCCAAATGTAATACTCCTTCTGAGGAAGAAGGTGAATGGGTAATTAATGACAATATTTCTTTTGATTATCCTGTGAGTATGCGGTCGATCAAATCCATTATGGATGGCTCTCTGCACATGCCCGTACATAAGCCAAGTGCGGCCAATACATCTATGGAGGTCATAGAAGGGGCTACGCTGGTGATCCCTCCTTCCAAACAAGGTCAGTCGCCGATAATCTTCGGTAGAGCTCAGCCACGGAAACCTACAACTGCAGACTCAAGCTCAGAGTCAGATGCTCCACAGTTCTTCCATTATGCGCGGCCAGCCCGCCACATTATGAAGAAGATGGGATATAACTTGAAGCAGGGAGGCGGCCTAAACTTTGGAAAAGGGAGGCGCAGTCTAATGCGTAATTTTGTCCCGAAAGGGAAGCCTGCAAATTACTATGATAGTACACGCAGGGGGTTGGGTTACGTCACGCCCACATCATCAGTAACAGTTCAGGTCAAAGACGACGGACCAATTCATCACAGTCGGCTTCATCCTCCGAGTGGGACTCCGATATCAGCATAGGAGAAATGTTCAAAGGCCTCGCCGCGAATATGACTTCAAGCAGTCAATTGGAACCTGCGGAAGCTGCCAATGGTGAACCATGGGCCCAGCAGTTAAGCCTCCAATGGGAAAAACGGTTCGAACTGCGTGAGCCGCCTACTGAAGACAAGGTGATGCAGGTCAATCTGGGAAGTCAAGATCATCCCAAACCCATCTTTATAAGTGAAAGCCTATCACTTATAGAAAAGGAGGAATTGATAATGCTCGTAAAAGAGTATATAGACGTCTTCGCGTGGAGCTATGAAGACATGCCCGGACTCGATCCACAGGTCGCTATGCACCGGCTGAATATCAAGCCCGACGTCAAGCCAGTCAAGCAGCAACAACGTCGGTTTCGCCCGAACATTATGGAAGCTATTGAAGCCGAAGTTCACAAACTCATTGCAAGTGGCTTCATTCGGGAGGAGCAACATCCAGATTGGGTGGCTAATATAGTCCCCGTCCTCAAGAAGAATGGCAAAATACGGATCTGCATCGACTACCGTGATCTCAATGCGGCCTGTCCCAAAGATGAATTTCCACTGCCCATCACTGATGTCATGATTGACAACACATGCGGGTTCGAAAGGATGTCTTTCATGGACGGCTTTTCAGGGTACAACCAGATTAAGATGTATCCCGACGATGAGAAGCATACTTCGTTCCGAACACCATTGGGGGTATACTGCTACACTGTAATGCCCTTCGGACTGAAGAATGCCGGAGCAACCTACCAGCGGGCAATGAGTACGATCTTTCGCGATCATCTCCGAAAGACAGTGGAATGTTATGTTGACGACATTGCTGTCAAAAGCCGCAACAAGGATGAGCATCTCCGCGATCTCAGAAAGATGTTCGACATAATGCGGGCTCATCAACTGAAAATGAACCCGACAAAATCCTTCTTGGGAGTGTCAAGTGGCAAGTTCCTTGGGTTTATCGTCACATCAAAAGGGATTCACCTTGACCCAGACAAAGTCAGAGCTATCCAGAGCATGCATCCGCCAAGGAACCTCAAAGAGCTGAGAGGCTTGCAAGGCAGGTTGGCCTACATCAGAAGATTCATTGCAAATCTCTCAGGCCGCTGTCAGCCGTTCACCCGGCTCATGAAAAAGGGTGCTTCCTTCGTATGGGATCAAGCTTGTCAGGAAGCTTATGAAGACATCAAGAGGTACCTCACAAAGCCTCCAGTCTTAGTGGCCCCTACATCAGGGAAGCCATTCTTGCTTTATGTAAAAGCTCTGGACTACTCCCTCGGCGCCCTCCTCGCTCAAAAAGACGGCAATGGCCACGAGCAGGCCATTTATTATCTGAGCAGGACTCTCATAGGAGCGGAATCTCGCTACAATCCTGTTGAGAAAGAGTGTTTAGCTCTCGTCTTTGCCGTTCAGAAGACACGGCATTATTTGGTTGGCCAGACCATACATGTCATCTCCAGGGTGAATCCTTTACGTCTTCTTATGACGAAGCCAGGGTCACTAAATTCAAGATTGGCTAAATGGGCACTTCTGCTGTCTCAATACGACATGACCTTTATTCCTCAGAAGGCGGTCAAAGGCCAAGCCCTTGCAGAATTCTTGGCTGCTCATCCAGTTCCGGAGCATTCAAAACTCCACGAAGACATCCCTGATGAAGTCTTCGAGTCCAACGCAACTTCAGTAGAGGAAGTATGGCAGATGTTCTTTGATGGAGCATCGCGAATGGGTCCTAAAGGCAAGATTATTGCCGGAGTGGGGGTCGTGTTTATCTCCCCACAGGATCATATCCTTCCCAGAGCATTCTCCTTGACAGAATCATGCTCCAATAATGTAGCAGAATACAATGCTCTGCTCATTGGTCTCCAGCTCGCCCATGGAATGGGGGTACGCTACCTTGAAGCTTATGGCGATTCAAAACTGATCATCAATCAGGTTAAAGGCGAATATGAAGTCCGCCATGAGGACTTGGTGCCTTATTACCATACGGCCATTGAGTTGGCTAACCTATTTGAAGGTTTCTACATCGGGCATGTGTCTCGATCTCAAAATACCAAGGCGGACGCTCTCGCTGCATTAGCGACGACGCTAGCCTTGCCAGCCGACACCGAGTACTATCTCACAGTCGCGACCCGACACCTCGTATGCTCTAAGCATATGCTGAAAATCCAAGAGGTCCATAATGTCTCTGCAGACCTCGAGCCGAGGGATTGGCGCTTCCCTCTCATTGACTATGCTCTGCACGGATTGCTCCCTGACGATCCTAAAGAAGCGGCGTCCATCAGACGAAGGTCCCCCCGTTTCTATTACGATCCTACTCTGAAGACGCTCTACCGTCGTTCATATGACGGTGTCCTCCTTCGGTGCCTTTCTCAGTCTGAGGCACAGCAAGTACTCAAAGAAGCACATGACGGCATTTGTGGAGCCCACCAGCCGGGTCCGAAGCTCAAAGACAGGCTACATCGGCTTGGGTACTATTGGCCAACTATGATAACCGACGCCATCCAATATGCGCGAAGGTGCAAGGCATGTCAGATTCACGCTGACTTTATACACCAGCCTTCGGAGTTGCTCCACCCTACTGCTGCTTCATGGCCATTTGAAGCATGGGGAATAGATGTCGTAGGGCCAATCAGCCCCTCTTCGGCAAGAGGCCACCGGTTTATCCTAGCAATAACCGACTACTTTTCAAAATGGGCGGAAGCCATACCGTTGGCCGAAGTCAAAACCTCTAATGTGGTTAACTTCCTCAAACACCATGTCATCCATCGATTTGGTGTCCCCAGGCGGATCATCCATGACAATGGTCCCCAATTCATAAGCCAAGTGTTCTATCGGTTCTGCGATAAATACCGAATCCAGAATGTGGCTTCAACCGCCTACAATCCTGCTGCCAATGGCTTAGCGGAGGCGTTCAACAAGACGATCATCAAACTGCTCAAGAAGTTCGTCTCCTCGAACAAGCGAGATTGGGACGAAAAGCTCGGTGAATGTCTCTGGGCCTACCGAACCACGGTTCGGACACCGACAGGCAATACGCCTTTTTCCTGGTATACGGATGCGAAGCAGTCATCCCATTGGAAATTCAGATGCCATCATTGCGGATAGCTCTAATTACCAAGATCACCTCAGAGGACAACGATCGCCTACGTCTCCAAGAGCTCGAAGCCCTAGACGAGAAGCGGCTCCAAGCGCAGCAACACATCGAGCTATATCAGGCTCGGATGTCAAAAGCCTTCAATAAGAGGGTCAAACAGAGGGTCTTCCAAAAAGGAGACCTGGTCCTAGCCGTCAGACGACCGATGATTATGGCGCACAAGACCAGAGGCAAATTTCAGCCTAAATGGGAAGGACCGTTTGTGATAGAAACAGTCTATTCAAACGGAGCATACCGCCTTATGACTGCAGATGGCGACCTACTCATGATGCCGATCAATGGCAAGTTCTTAAAGAAGTATTATCCTTAATCAAGGATCCCTCTCTTGATCGAGTTAACATTACACCTCTGATCAAGATCTTCGTGTCAAAATACACACAAAGAGAGCCCTTCTCTTCCTCCAAGCAGATCATACAGCCATAAATCAACAGGAACCTGGCCGCGCACCAGTCATCCTAAAGCAAAAGCAGGGTTATGCAGACACTAACCCTATAAGCCAAACATCCTTAACGATTAAGGATAGAGGAAATTGTTGGCCTGTAAGCCCAACATAAATCCTCGACAACTCATCATGCTGAGGGGAATAGCATGGCTAGCCCAACTCAAACGGTAGTTGGTAAAGGCATATCAAACCCGTTGACAGCTGAGGGTTTGCTAAAAATCCTAAGGGACCTGTTCCCATTTGATCCCCTCTCCAAAGTCACCTACCAATTCTCATCCATAGAATGGTAGGTCCACATATACATTTCGCTGTTACGTTATTACTTAACATTAAACCTATGACAGTGATTCCCTCGTTTCTCCCTGTGAGAACGAGACCTCCAAAATCACTTACCAATTCTCATCCATAGAATGGTAAGACCACATATACATTTCGCTGTTACGTTAACATTAAACCTATGACAGTGATTCCCTCGTTTCTCCCCGTAAAAACGAGACTTTTTCCAAACTCCATTACAATTTTGAGCTTGTTGACATTTACAAAAGACAAGTCTCAACCCCGAGCCCTGTTGACATTTACAAAAGACAGGTCTCGATACTTATTGACATTTACAAAAGATAAGTATCACCAACCTTGAGCTTGGTGGCGTCTCAACCAGTTATGTCATTGCGACCTCTGAACTGGCAGATAGCCAAGTCTTATCTACTATTGAGCTTAATAGCGTCTCAATTGGTTATGTCATTGCGACCTCTGAACCAGCAGACAGCTAAGTCTCAATCTCGAGCCCTGTTGACATTTACAAAAGACAGGTCTCAATACTCGTCGACATTTACAAAAGACGAGTATCACCACCCTTGAGCTTGATGGCTTCTCAACCAGTTATGTCATTGCGACCTCTGAACTGGCAGATAGCCAAGTCTCATCTACTATTGAGCTTAATAGCGTCTCAATTGGTTATGTCATTGCGACCTCTGAACCAGCAGACAGCTAAGTCTCAATCTCGAGCCCTGTTGACATTTACAAAAACAGGTCTCAATACTCGTCGACATTTACAAAAGACGAGTATCACCACCTTTGAGCTTGATGGCTTCTCAACCAGTTATGTCATTGCGACCTCTGAACTGGCAGATAGCCAAGTCTCATCTACCATGAAGCTTAGTGACGTCTCAATTGGTTATGTCATTGCGACCTCTGAACCAGCGGACTGTTAAGCCTCAATTTTGAAGTCCTGTTGACATTTACAAAAGACAGGACTCACCAATGTTTGCCGACATTTACAAAAGGCAAGCATTTCCACTCCGGCCCCGCAAAGGGCTAACCTCGAGACTGGCAACGTCTCAATCGGTTATTGCGACTTCTGAACCAACAGACAGTCATGTCTCATTATCCAAGCAAATGAAGATGACATTCTCAAGCAAGATCAAGATCGGAGACTCGGCAAAAGAAAAGAAAAAAAAGAAAAAGAAGGGATGTCCATTAATGTCAAAAAGATGGGTACATGGAGGAACATATACAATGGCCTACAGGCGTACATGATAGGATCGAATTCGATCTCCGAGTGAAGCCAACCTCGCCCTCCTGTCATCAGCAGCTTGAGCCAGCGCCTGTGACCTCAGCTCAGCCTCATTGAGCTCCGCCGTCTGAGCCAAACGAGCCTCGACCTCCGCCAGAGCTGCCCT
Organism: Agave tequilana; assembly: GCA_038442645.1. Classification (NCBI taxonomy): domain Eukaryota; kingdom Viridiplantae; phylum Streptophyta; class Magnoliopsida; order Asparagales; family Asparagaceae; genus Agave; species Agave tequilana. Next base: position 28,864 of record JAVJIF010033675.1, on the reverse strand, counting down.
CTGTGATGATTCTTGCCGCGCCAGTTCTTCATTCTGAGCTCTGAGCCGTTCAAGCCGCGCAGTTTCTTCGAGACGCACCGGTACTGCCTTGGATAGGAGGAGATTTGCTCTCCTAATCATCTCCTCGGCCCTCCCAATCTTGTCTTCAGCGTCAAGAAGAGCACTAGAGGAAGCGTCAATCGCACTTCCAACCTCTGCCTGCCTTGCTCCCAAGGATTCCAAGTCAGAGGAAATAGCCTTAGCGGCCTCTTGAGCAGCAAGCCGGGCCTCGTGCCTCTGGGCAACAAGATGTGCGAGCCGCTCATCAGCTAAAGACCCCGGGTCCGAAAGATGCAGACGGCGCCACTCTCCTACATCCTTCTCAAGGTCGTCCACCAAGAGTTCCAAAGCAGTGGCTTGGTGATACCCCTCAAAGTCCCGAATGCATTCAATGCCACGGGAGAGGACCACCTTCAACTTCGAGAATGGCACAGGCGAGCCCTTCAAGACTAGACCGATAGTATGCTCCAAACTATTATAGAAGCTATCGACTAGATTACCTATGAAGTCATTCTCAGCTTCATCAATCTTTGGTGGAGAGGCAACCTCGGAGTAGCCTACCAGCCCGGTCGATACTGCCGCAGAAAAAGCGGCGGAAGCACTCACAGCAGCAGGGCAAGCCGGGGGCGATTTCGGCGAAGCCCTCATCGAGACCAGAACGCCAGCCACCGCGGAAGAAGGACTAGCAACCACCTCCTGAGCAGCAGGCTCAATCACCAGGGTTGGAGAAGAAGGGCTTGTGATCACCCTCAGCTCCGCACTTGGCAAAGTTGCCGATACCTCACTCGGAAGTAAGGACGCCCCAGGGACGGCCGCCTCCGCAACCTCCGGTCTGTCAGCCTCCTTAGGCTGATAAAGAGGCAAATCGCCATACAGGGCGTCCAACACGGCAGCATCCGCCGCGGTCGAAGCGCCTAACTCACCCTCGGACCTCTCAGGGGAATTCTCCGGCTCCTTCAAAGCTGATGGATCTTGAGGCTGAGCATCTGCAACAAGGCCATGGTCAGGAAGAAGATACAGTAAACAGAAGAGGAGACCAAGAGGTCGTCATCATACCTAAGGCTGAGGTTGCCTCAAACATGTCATCACCCGTATCAGCCTCCAGGCGCTCCATCGGGAAGTTCTTGCCAGAGTCAGCACGAATAGCCGGCCCGCTTCCGCTTGCCGAATATCCGCTGGACCACCCGATAGAGCTCGATACCACTGGGCTTCCTTTCGAAGTCCCAGCACCCGAGGGACCAATGCCAGCCGCATCACCTCCGGACTCTTCCGAGTGGGCGAAAGAACCAGTGGCAGTCCCATAAGCAAATAGGGGATCATAGTGTTCCCCTTGCTCTCCAATCACCCCGGCTCCTGCAACATGAAGCAAATAATGAATTATTTGAGAATACACCAAAGGCACAGGTAGAGCCAATCTTACCAGTAGTCGGTTCGGCAACCGACAGCTCAGCGCCTAATGTAGCAGCAGGAGAGAATGCCGTAGAGGGACGATCCTCTACCACAATTGTAGGAGCCAGGCGACGAGGCTTTTTCGCCAGCGACTTCCTACGGGACCCACTCCCCCGCTTCCTCTTGAAGTGGACCTCAGAGTCCCCTTCTTCCATTTCTTCTACACGATGTGGGGAGGATGTCCCCACCACGCCAGAGCCAGCCGCATGGGCATCAGCTTCCATCCCCGCTTCGAAGCAAGGACTGCCTGCATCAGAGGCCTCGCTGTCCTCCACAGCAATGAACTCCTCTAAGCCAGGGACGCGGACCCGCTTTCCTTCTTCTCTCTCAGAGGCCTTCCGCCTCATCCGATGAGAAATCAACCTCACACCCGAACGATTAACATTGAACCCAGGAGGTGTGGAGTTCGAAGCCGCATACCATCGGCAGAAGCATAAGGTTGTCCGAAGGCCGGGTTCCCTCAACGGCGTGCGTAGCCACGCCCCGTGCCATCCGCGGTAAAGAACCGCCAAGCACGAGCCCCATCAATGAGGCTCCCCATGAAGGCCAGATCCGAGTTGGGATTGCCCACGTACAGTTGGTCGTACCCAAATTGGCGGGCAAACCGGCTCGGGATGTAGGGTTCCAGGTAGCAGGTATCCCCGCTCCTGTACAGCAAGTGCGAGGGCCGGATGTTGATCAGCCACTCGAAAACACCCCGACTCATGGGAGGGCGCCCCAACTCATCTCGAAATTCCTCATTGTATCCGGTATCCCGAATACGAGGAAAGCAGCGGAACAAATTATAGGCGTCATAACGACGCACCAACTTACGGGCCTCGGCCACGTAGGTCTTCAACCACGAACGACCTTCGAAGCGGCGGAGGAGCGCCGTTCGAACACCTTGTGGAGGGTCCGCTCCAGCTCCAATCAAAGAGGGGCAGTGTAAGGCGAACCACGCCATCAAGTAGGTATATGGTAAACCTATCCGAGGATTAGGTCCATCACAGGGCAGAACGGCACCCTTCCCTCTCCTTGACGCTGGTGGTCTGCAGAAAGCCTCCGTTAGTGCACGAAGGCCCCTCTGAATACAACACACCATGGCCGGGAGAAGACCCAGACGGTGACCATGGACCAAGCGGACAGCAGGCAGCAGGACACTCGGGTGGACAATGTCACTCGAGGAAGAAGGCACGACGCATTTCTTCAACCAGATGGTTAAGAAACCAGCTAACAGCGCCTGCCGAGACATAGGCTGACGAGCCTGGTGGTGAAAGCTCCGAAGGACATCACCTTCCTCATAAGGACCATCGTCTTCTGTCACAACGATGTCCCTTTGAGCATGCATTTCCATCCGTTTCAAGATGTCCCCCTCAGCAACTCCGCGATGAGCTGCTTCAGGAGCATTCCTCAGATCTGGGAACAGATAGCTCCCCCAGCTCTTCAAACTCTTCGAGCTACCCTTGCCACCAGTGTGGATGCTGGAACAAATGTGCAAGTGGCACATCAATTCCCGATAAGTCTCGAGCAAAGCAGGCTCCCGCTTCTCCAACAGAGCCAACTCCGCCTCACAGGGAAAGTACTCTTCGTACGGAAGAGATCCGAAAGGCAAAGCAGAGATTTCCCACATCTCGTGCAAAGCCATGCCCAACTCGCCAACCGGGGTGAAGAAGGTCCCCGAAGCCGGGCAATACAACTCGAGGATGGCGTAGAAGCACGCCACCTTTATCTCAATGCCATAGCAGGTCGCCCTGACGGCCTCATGGAGGTTTAACCTCACCAAGTCCTCCTCGAAATGAGCGAGGATATAGTTGGTCAACTCAGCCCACCATCCCTTGCGAGGATGAACCCAACCGGGAGCCCGGAAGTCAGTAGCAGGGTAGTTCCCGTCAACCGCGCAGAACTGGGTCCTGAAAGTCTGCGCCTCAGCCGGATTCTCTCCCACAGGGAGTTCCCGCGATACCTTCCCAGGGTATAGCCCTATTATGCTGAGGGGAGCGCCCGCCCTTGAATAGCCGTACTGATACGACAACCTCCCAATATGGACGGATTCAGCGCTTTTGCTCACGCCCCAAGCCATCTTCCGAGCCTGAGTCACGGTCTCGAAGGAGGACAAAGGGAAGTGCCGCTTAGTGGACGGAAGATAAAACTTCTCGCCATCCAATTGGAAGATCCACTGTCCTTCGCCTGCTTGCAACTGGCGATCGGGATCAGGTGCAGCATCCCCGAATATGAAGTCAGGCTTTCTGTAAGTCTGACGGTCGACATCCTCAAGCGGAGCAGTGGTTAAGATACTCCGCATGGTCTGCGGATGACCGCCTTGGATGAGCGTATCCCGGACAAGAGAGCTCCGCTCGCTGAATAAAGAAGCCTCTCCATGGAATCGCAAGCTGATGCTACCATCTGCTCTACTGGATAACCCGAATAGACTGTTCGGGAGACCGGAGGTGTAATGCACTGCAAAGACATGAATGAGCTATGATTAGTTCATCAACCAAGTGGATATGAAAATATAAAAATTCACTAAGGCATAGCCTCGCTCAGCGAGCAAGGCCAGCAAGGCAATAGCTTCGATGAAGCTTGATCTCGAGGATGAAACTGCATCTTCGCAGAAAAACATCCAAAGCACCAACTTCGCTTAAGCAGGAAGTGGTATAGCCCTGAGGGCATTATGGTCAAAAGTCATCATGACTGAGAGGACGTATTCAAGTCCTGTTCCTCAACAGGATGGAGACTGCCCGAGTTATGGCTTCGTGCGGAAGCCCAAAGAAGAACTGATCAGTTCTTAATTCCCTGGTGCAAGCAAAATAGGGAAGTTAAGGGAAACGAGTTCCCTGATGAGGACAGATCATATTCGATCGTCCTAATGGCCAGATACCGACTCCAAAGGAGGAAGACCACCATCTCTAATCTGGGAGAAGAGTCTCTTACCAGTGACAGGTCGCTCAATGACCGGAGGAGGAGGGCCCTCCGCTGCAGAAGTCGCTGCTTCTTTTCCCGCTCGTCTTTTGGGCGCCATCGAAGAAATGCAAGAGTTCTCAAAGTACTCTGAGTAAAGGAGGAAGAAGAAGATGGAAAGACAGAAACTTCTCTGAAAAAAGGAGATCTTTTTCTGTTCAGCCCGATCGGGCTTTTATAGGCCAATCAGCGCCTAAATTGAGGCCTCGAAAAAGGGCACATGCCGCCGTTTCGAATTAATTCGAAACATCGCCCGAAGCGCCCGAGGCGCTTTCCCAAGGGGCGACGGTTCAACCCCACTAAGGGTTAACTTCGCACAGGAGCAAAGTGCGGACTTCGCACAATCCTTCAAGGGCTTAGCCGAGAGGCTTACCTTAGCCCTCCAAAAAGGTGCTGCTCGCGGGACATGCCAGTCTCGCGAAAATCATTCGAAGAAAGGACTATGTCCTTAGCTCCGCACACAGTTTAGCCCAGCTATGGCCAGACTCTCAGTGAAAGCAAGCAAAAAATCAGATGATCGGAAGATGAACATTCATTGATTTAAAAGGAAGGGTACATTGATATTACATCAAAGTTGTGTTTCATACAATACATCCAGTTGCCCAACAGGATCATTTGAGGCATACAAGCGGTTTTATCTGCTTTCAAACCAAATCAACGGGACAGGAAAGGCCTTCCTCCGGCAAAAGGCCGTAACCCTTCGCATATGAACAGATGGTGCCACAGGGACACGGTCATTATTCTCCACAAAAAAAAAAATGGCAAACCTTGCCAGGCCATTTTTGTTGAAGCCTGGCAATAAAAACCTATCGCCGCCAACACGATAGATCACGTATAATGGGAATCGGCAGTGATACCAGTGATCTAACGGGCGCGATACCCGCTTTCCCGAAGAGGATCGCCCCCAAAGGCCACCAAAGTTGAAAGTTGGCAATGATGCCAGCGATCCCACAGGCGACGCCCACTATCTTTAAGCGGATCATCTCCGGTAAAAGCGGCAGCCAGCCTCACCTCAGAACGAATCATCACGGATAAGAGGCTGCCAACGGCCTTTGGGACACGCACCCGCTGCCCCGAATTGTTCCTCCTGCTTAAAAGTAAAGCTTCAACCGGGGAAGCATAAGGCAATTTTATGGTTCCTTCCATCAAGTCACAAGATTGGTGAACATAGCCCACTGCAAGGCAAATCAGAACAGATTAGCAACTAATCACAGGAAGAGCTACAAAAGAGCTAAGTCAGGTTCTTTGGGTCAAAGCAATCCAATTTCAGTCAAAGCAGAGGATAAGCCTCGCCTGCACGGCAACCAATGGGCTGGCTCAGCAAACGCCAAGTCCTAGCCTCACCTATATGGCAAAGTCAGACTGATCTTGTGAGATACAGTCTCAACATTCACCAATATGGCAAGACCGGCTCAACTCTTGAAGAGACCAAGTCCCAAGTCCTGCCTGCGTAGCGGACTTAACATGTAGTGAACAAATCAAGATGATAGCTTCACAGAAAGCTATGATGAGATCCTTCTCTGCAGCAGCCAATTGCAAGATGGAGAACAAGGGAAGCCAGCCAATCCCTAAAGCAGCAAATCAAGGGAGATGAGTTCCCTAAAAGCGGTGAAGTCTCTGAATGATCAAGACTTACCGGTCCTTGGCCGGATAAGAACCAGAGTGGGCTTTCCCACTAATTCAGAGATCTGAGTATATCTCTCAACCAAGAGAAGAGAAAACAAGCAGGCCATTTCTCTTCAGAGGACCTCAAGTGTCCTATTTATAGGCCCCATGGCCTGAGCACTCTCACCTCAAGCGTGGAAGCTCGAGTGCATTCAAGGCATTTATTGCGCCTTGATGGAAGGGACGGTTTTTCCTTGGAACCGTGCAAAGGGAGAAAACGTCTCCCTCATAAAAGGCACTTATGGCGCCTTGAAAAAGGGAAACATCCTCCTTTGGTAAGGTGCGACCGGAGAATATCTCCCTCGAACGGCGCGAAAGGAGAAATGATCCTCCTCGTAAATCAGCCCATGACAGTTGGCTTTGAAAAGGCAACAGGAGTTCCAAAGCGAACTTATTCCCGGAAGCCCAGATGCGGAGCTACCCGTGCGCGAAGCTACTCAGAGTCACGATCCAGTGCAATTCTTCGGCAGATTTATCCCAAAGCAGGATTGAAGGCGAGGCTGAACTCAACCATCATGGCGACGTTCATATTCCACACACCATTGATCACAGCAGTTCAAAGTGTTTCGAAGTCTGGGCTATTGCAGACTTTCGAAAACTTTGAAGGGGGTCTTGTTGACACTTAAAAAAGACAAGATTCCTATTGGTCTGAACAAATGTCTAACTTGTTGACATTTACAAAAGACAAGTGGCAGACGAGCTGAAGACCAGTTTTCATCCACCTCAAGGGACAAGGAAGCAGCTTGGACTCCACTGATCCAGCAAGCAGAACAGTGAGCCCGGGACGTTTCTAAACAGACCTCAGCAGGTCTAAGATGCTAGCATTTAGCATTACATTAGCCCAAGGAGATAGCCTCGATTGAGAGGCTAGTATCATCCAATTTCGCCAGGAAGCTAATTGACAGCTTCGCCGAAAAGCCTCTTTTCGGATTTCGCCAAGGATTGCCTTTAGCTCCGCTATGAGCTTCAAAGCGGGCAGCTCCGCTATTGATCTACTACGGTCAACCTCTGACCAATCAAATCTCCTGATGAGATTGGATTCAAACAAATCAAATCCAATCAGGATTCAAATATGGCAGGTGATTGCCGCTATCTCTTGACTCTCTTGAAACGAGTAAGAGGATCAAGGAGAATCTCCCAACAATATGGAAAGGATCAAAACAGATCAACCGACCTGCCAAATCTAGCTCCGCAGAAGTTATCTTAGCCTCGCAGCAAGGCTACTTTCTAAATTCAAACAGATTCGGTTCAATCTGTTTCCATATCTTCAAAGGGGACGATTATACCCTTGCTTTCCCTATAAATAGCCCGCCAGGGGCACAAGGAAAGAGAGATCGATCGGATCGGGAGAGACTTCCAGAAAAAAAAGAGAGAGAGGACTCCACAAGCAGAGGCTTCTTTACAACGCACCGTGCGTTCTCGAATTCAGAGACTCTTTAGAGAAATACTTCTCTCTTCAGGGTGGCGATACCCTAATCACCTCTTTTCCTCAAGGAATCTCCGGAACCAGGCGAGAAGGAATTCCTTACAGAAGGCGGTCTTGAGAAGTAGCAAGAGGGTCCTACCAACCCTCTATTCTCTGATTCCCGGAACCAGGCGAGAAGGGAATCTCATCGCTCGCATCGTCAAAGGGACAAAGTGGTCGCGCGCTGACCAGACTCCTATCGGCACACTTCTCCAGAATCTCTGAGGAGATCTACTTGTAATCTTTTTGAAGAATACTTGTAATTTAGCTCCTCAAACTCTTTTATTTGTAAGTTTTCCCATTTGCAAATATGATGGAAAACATAGGGTAGTTTAGTTGTTCTTCTTTTTTTTTGTTTTTTATTTATTTTGCAGATCATGTAATAGGGAAGAGAGTGGTACATAAGATGAAAGTTAGAGTTCTTGCGATGGAGGTTGACACTCTATGAAATGTTCTTTCTTTATCTTTCCTTGTTTTCTTCTCTCTAACTCTTTACATGTTTAACTAATTTTCTTATCATGGCAACCAACCACTAACCACTAATTATGCTAACTTCCTACTTGATAATCCACATGAATCTAATAGCCTCTACTTGGCCTTGCTTTTGCAAGAGCCATTAATAGCTCATGATGATGAATTCTAACACTCTAACATCTAAACTCCCTAACAAGTTACCATTACTTTATTCTATGCTTGCTCTAGTTAGTTTTGATGGTTTAAGTGTAGCGTGCTCTTATTTGTTGAGTTTGGATGTGATGAGTGATCTTATGGGGTCATGCTTTGTAATGCTCTTGAAGTCAAGGACTAGTGATGGCCAATGATACATGTGAGGCAACTATCACTAAGATGTTAGCATGTTAGTGGAGCCATTAGTAGTTAGTATCCATGAGTTTCTTGTATCCTTTTTTATCTTTTCTTTCTATTTATTTTAAAAACCCAAAAACACAATCACTCTTTTATGTTTCCCTCTTCTTTGTATCCACCGTATTCTTCTCTTTTCATTCTTTATTTTCTTTTCTTTTGATTCTTTCAATCATTGAAGAACCCTTAACATACACGTGAACATAACGGTAAAGTTTCTATCGCTTTCTGTCCCTGTGGATTCGACTCGTTTAACCACCATGCTATAACGGAAGTATTGAGGAAGCCAAAGCACACACACTTTTCAAAACAACACTTTTTGTGTACGATTTTTTCCTGCTCAAGGAGAGAGAGAGGGGGGACAGGCGGGGGGAGAGGGAACAGGCGGGACCGCCAGCGGGGGAAGGAGGAGGAGCGTCGGCGGGGCTCGTCGCCATTTGCTGGGAAGGAAGAAGAGGAAGGAAGAATGAGAATAGCGTTTTAGACTTTTCTATCAGGGTACATATGTCCAGGAAAATTATGACACACTTGTAATTTTTTGATGGATGCCTTCATCATTTGGGTGGGTGGCAATATACGTTCCTTTCGATAACCCAACCCATGTTGGGGGACGATTATTGCCACCCTAAAAAATGATAAAACCCCCATGGATTAATACACCCCCAAAATTAATAAAAACACCCCCAATTTTTTTAAAATGACCAAAGTGTCCTTTCCTTCTTCTCCTTCTTCTTCTCCTCCCTCACCGGCTAACCTCCCTCTCCCTTTCGGCGATCCCCCTTCCCCTCCTCCAGCGACCGACGAACCCCCCTCGGCCTCCCCCTCCTCGTCCTCCCCCCTGAGCCAGCCACCCCCTCTCCCTGCCCCCTCCTCCTCCTCGCCTTCCCCCTCCGGCCTCCCCACCTCCTCCCCCTGGTCCATCCCTCCGGCCTCCCTCCTCCTCCTCCCCTCCCCTTCTCCTCCTCCTCCCCTCCCTCGATTACTCCCCTCTTCCCCTTCTCCTACCCCCTGCCCGCCCAACTCCCCCCGACCCCTTTGTTCGACCAGATCCGACAAAACAGAGAGGCCAAGGGGAGTTGGACGGGCAGGGGGAGGGCGGGGAGGAAGAGGGGGAGAGGATGGGGAGCCGGGGGAGGGGGAGTAACCAGGGGAGGAGGACGAGAAAGGGAAGGGGAGGAGGAGGAGGGGAGGCAGGAGGGGAGGGACGAGGGCGAGGATGAGGGGGTGGGGGGAGGGGAGGCCAGAAGGAGGGGGGGGGTCGTCGGAGAAGGAGAGAGGAGATGGAGGAAAGAGAAAGGAGGAAAGAGAAAGGAGGAAAAAGAAGGGGCATTTTGAGTTCATCAAGGGTGAAATAGTGAAAAAAATAATGGCACACTTGTAAATATTTGGGGGCTTTTCTCATTTTTGGGCGGCAATTACCGTGTCCCTCCAAGTTAGGGAGCGGTTATTTTCCCCAAAAAAATATGAAAGCACCCCACAAATTATTACAAGTTTGCCATTTTTTTTTGACATTTTCACTCTTAGTAAAAAGTCCAAAATATCCCCTTCTTCTTCCTCCTTTTCCCCCTCCCTTCCTCCTCCTTTACCGGCCTCCGCCTCCTCCCTCTATCCCTCCCCCCGGCCCCCTCAGCGGAGGGGGAGGGGGGAGGCCGAAGGGGAGGAGGGGGGAGGGGGGAGGAGGCCAGGGCCGAGGGAGAAGAGGAGGGGGAGGGGGTGTTCGCCGGCAAAGGGGTGGTGACCGAGGGTCATCGGCGAAGGAGGGGGAGGGGGAGGGGGAGGAGAAAGAAGAGAAGAAGAGGACACTTTCGCATTTTTAAAAAAAATGAGGGTACCTTTATCAGATTTTGGGATGCCTTCAACAGCGGGGTGCTTTCATCATTTTGGCGAGGAGATGTCCGCCCCCCAAGTCGCCTAACATCGCGCCTAACCGCCGGCCTCGATCAGGATAAGAAGTCATCTCTGCCCCCATAGACTCCACATATTTACCAACAAATGCCCTTTTAATAATACCAACCTACCACGCCTTTCTTGCTCTCAAAAACTCTGCAACATTATTACGGAAAAAAATGGCCGCGGCTTCGATCTTCCCGCCGACGGGGCAGATCCCGATCGACTTCACGATTTCTAAACGCCGTATGGGGCTCATCAGGGACAACATGACGGTCTGCGACGCGTACGGCAACAAGGTCTACAGGGTCTGCGGCCGTTCGCTCTCGGCCTCCTCCTCCTCGTCTCGTCGGATCAGGACTCTGTTCAACGTCGACGGCAATCCGTTGATCTCCGCCGTCCATCGCGATGTAAGGGCTCCTCTCTCTCTCTCTCTCTCTCTCTCATTGGTTAAGCTTTTTTATTTTTTTTAAATTTTTTAAAAACTTTCAAGAAACTTATTTTGACCTGTTTGAAGTGAGGCTGTTGAACGCGTCTATTTCACTTTTCATAGGGCACATGCGATACACATGTGCGTAGAGGGATGAGGCTCGCTCAGCAGTGGGATGCGACACGATAGCAAATGCTAATATTTATCAACTAATAGAAAATCCTACTTTTACAGAAGTTTTAAAATATCCAATTACAACAAATGTGAACATGACTTGTTCAATTGCATCTTCACTTGAAGACCAATAATTGGACAATAAGGCCTTGTTTGACAAGTGGAGTTAGCTCAAAAATTAATCTAATTCCGTCTAACTCTCAACGAAAATCAAATTTTGACAAGAGTTAGCAAGTCACTGTGAAAATGAATTTAGCTCAAAATCACTTCATCTCGAAATCCAACCAATTCTCCAAGGGGGTGTTATTGGTTCGGGATTCTCGAGTTCTAGGATTTCGAAATTTGATGTTATTGGTTTGAGATTGAGATTTGAATTTTGAAATCTAGTGCTATTGGTTTGGAATTCAGATATGGAATTTAAATTTTAGTGTTATTGGTTTGGGACTGAGATTTAGATTTCAAAATCTAGTGTTATTGGTTACTTGAACTGGACTTTGAAATCAAACTTTTTAATCCAAGTGTGTACATTTTGACCGATCTCACTATAAAAAGAGTTTTCATTTGGACTTGGATTCTCCATGTTTTCTCTCTCCCCTCAAATTAATCATATTCTAGTTATTATTGTAATTAAAATACCTACTGATAATAATATTTTAATTATTAATTTTAAAAATAATTCTATAAATAATAATAATAATTATTATCAAGTTAGTATTTATTACCAAAAAATTAATTAAATAGTAATTAAAAATTAATAATTGACATAATTATGTAATATTGACGGATTATTTTATTATTCATTATGAAATGTTCATAGTAATCTTATGATAAATATAATTAATTAGTGAAATAATTAGTGATAATATTAACTCAGTAGCCTACTTAGCATGTTTATAAGATAAAATAATAAATAGTCTCATGTCAACATTAGTAATAATTGTGAACATTATTATTTGTAATCAAACTTTGGTTTTGTGTTGTATACTAATTAACTATGAAAAATATATATCATATGTAATTTTATCTAATAATAACTAATAACCAGTAATAGTACTTTAAAAATATTATTGATGTTTTTTCAATAAAAATAGTTAATCAATGTTAGTTAGAATTAATAAGATCAACTAATAAATAATATCATACTATAAAAACACCTATAAAGTTGCCCTAGTAATTATGTCTAAATCAGGGATGGAGCCATAAATCATTTATGGGGGGGCGGACATAAAATTGAGAGAAAAAAGAATAACAAATTATCTATAAGGAAATAATGAACCCAATAGTTTTAGAAACAAATATTCACAAAAACAAAATGGAGTTCATGTAAGAATGATAACAAACTTAAACATTTCTATTGAAAAATTAATATTAATAAATAATTACACCATTTGAACGCATTCAACAAGGTTTCATACTTTGAAAGTCATCAATTATTGACTTTGTGGATAAAAATTAAGAATAATGAATTCGGTAAAAGTTTTCAAAAAGTAATAAAATAACAATTTTTTCTCCTTTAGAAATCGATGCATAGAGATCGGTCGTATTGTTATTTTCCCCTCCCTAAAAGCTTTTCGGCTTTTTAAAATTGATTATTATTATAATAATTTCAGGATTAGGTTTTTGTAAATGTTTTTAAACTCTTCTTAGTCACTATTAGGTTTCTTAGAATACAAGTTTTATTTTTTTCTGAAAACTGATGATAAATATTGAATGAGTCTGGAGGAAAAAGTTAGGAGAAAATTTTTGGTTATTGGAGGATTTTTAGGAGTGGATTTTGATTTTCTATTTTAACATTCCTTTTTCTTTTCTTTTCTTTTGGAAATGTGGAGTAATTATAGGAGGTGAGAGGGATTTTAGGAGCAAATTCTGATCTTTTAGAAATACTCCTAAGATATACGTTTTTGTTCTTTCTTATAACTCTCAATTGCACGAAAATTCGGGCGGGGATGGAAAAATATCATAGTAGCTTACTATACTAAAATTTCGCAAAAAATCGGACGACGGGGTGGGTTTTTTCTTTGGGCTCCCCTGCACACACACCTCCTTCTCTCTGTCTCTGATCTAAATTATTCAACTAAAAATCCAAGTCCTACTTCAAGTCTTAATATCCAACTAAAATGTAGTAAATCCACCTAAGAAGTCCAAGGCCTAATCCGTGTCCTAGTAAATCTAATTAAAAAGTCCAAAGTCTAATCCGAATCCTATCCAGCCCAAGTTTGAGTCCCTATCCGAGTCTGACCCCAGAAATTTCAAACCAATAACACCCCCAAAACTCAAAATCGCTAGCCCCACCAATAGGTTGGAATTAGCCTCTCTTTCTCTCTTAACCCCTAACTTTAGCTAAGGTCTTGTTTGGTTACAAGTGTCAGCAAATTAAAGTTAGATAACAACTCCAAAAAGAGTTAGATCTAACTCTTACCCCAATCAAATTTGTGGAAGAATTAAGTCTTTGCCCTTAAGAGGGGGCAAAGTGCATTAATTTTCTTTCAACAAACCCAGAAATGCTCTTTACTCTCTGGCCCATTACTCTTGTTTCCATTGGTTGTTTGGCAAGATTTAGGGTTCTTACACAACTCAGGCCTTGTTTGACAACATAGTTTCTGAAACTGGGGATACATTCAAGTTAAAAATGAAACTGAGGTTTGTAACCATACAAGCCCCAATTTCTGAAGCTGGGGTTAGGTTTAAGTTAAAATGAAAAATCTACTCAAAGTGGAGTTTCAGAAATCCCAGTTTTGCAAGGTTTGAGGGCCTCTAGACCTCAGTTTCAGTGACTCTTTTGACTCCCAAACAAGACCCAATTTCAATAACCCCATTTTAGACCTGAAACTCTCCCAATCCGAGGTTTGGGAAACTTAACCTATTGCCAAACAAGGCCTTAACTCTTGTTGCCAAACATGACCTAAACCTAATTCCAAGCAAACAACGAGAAAATGCTAATTATGTAACTCATCCATGTTTCTCTTCTTCCAAGGCACGACATCCTAACTCCACTTGCCAAACACAGCTTGAAAGTAGACAGGAAACTTTGTTTGTTAAGATAGGTCTCTTATATTATACTAGCAATAGCAACTATGATGACTGGAATTTTGTAGGCTGCTTCTTCATGGATCGAACAAATACAACACATGTATATTGCTTGCTCTTCTATAGCAATCAATATAACTAGAACTTAAGTTTTGTGTATGCACGTGATGAAAACTCTAACTAAAACTCCATTTATAGAAATAAAGGAAAATAAATATGGTCAAAACAAACCAGGAAGGGAAAGCAAAGGAAGATGATTGTTGGGCTTTATGTAACAAAAGTTTTTAGTTTGTGACGAGACTAAGGACACAGGCAAAGGTATGATCACACAATTGCAAATACCATTTTTTATGGACAAAGACCTTTTAACTATGATGGATATTAGGCTAGTAGCTAATGGAACCTAATATGACCCAGAAAAGAAAACCCTACTGGAGTCATCAATCCAATCTTATTTAGCTATCTATCCAGCTCTGTCTTTTTCTAACATGAGACTATAGTGTTTCCTTTGCCTTTGTGTCTCTTTTGCCCTTCTTAACATCTCTGCTTAGCCAGATTCGAGTAATAACCTCAGAAATCTGCACCTTAGTTTGTAGCCATCAAGGACCCAATCAGAGAATCCGAATTCAAAGATCAAATGTCACAGTCTCGACTTTAAAGTTTAAATTGTGTTTTGTCACACTTGCAAATACAACTTGTAACTTATCTCGATGGTAACTATCGAGTATGCTTTAAAATTTGTTTCAGTGTCAACTAGTGGGTAGTCCTTAAACTTATCTTGGCAGCACGAACTAAACCTTCCACGCCACAACTTATTGTGTGAGTTATGTCTCAATTAATTGTAACATCTACCACCTATCTATTTACTCGCTTGTACCTAGTGTTGCTTCATGTTATAGCAAGGATCCACGATAACATGAGTTGCATTGTCACTTGCGCTCCACTCTATGTTTGTACTTTGGAGAGATCTTAGAAACATTTCTTCCATAAAGAATCTCCTTTGACGGCGAGGGAGGAGAAGATGAAGAGATGCCTTCCATAAGATATGTGATCTCATAATGTTCAAATAGAGGGTTACTTGGGTAAATAGAGACTGTGTGTTTCTTTTCCTAGAGACCAAACGAGGCTGTGGCATGTTCACAATAAGGGGTTGCACTGGTAAACTAAAGGGAATGGAAGGTGTTTAAACTCTCATCTACTTTCTTTGTTATATAGTTGAATCTCTATCTAGCTCTCCCGTGAATTAGGTTTTAATTGATCAAACTATGTAAATCCATTGTCTTGTTAGTGTGTTTTACGTATTTATATGTGCGTATATCTTGTATTCTTGGTCATAAAGCAATTCAAAAGGAGTGTAAATCAATGTTTTAAAACGTAAAGATTGTTGAAGGTCTGAATTAGGTTTCCGGTGGAAGTCAAGTGTTCTCGGGGAGCTAATCTGTATATTCGATGTCCAATTCAGGTCATTAATTGAAGTCCTCAGAGCCTTAATCTCATTTGAGAGGTATTTGAAGTCATAGTTATCGGGCTTTCAAATACGTCGCTAGAGCCCTAGTCGCATGTAATGAGGCTTTTAATATTCATTTATATTAAAGATAAGTAACCTAACAACATGACTCGGCCTTTATGAACTTTCACATCTAATGTTACTGTGAGGAGATTTCTTGTATATGGTTGGTTTTGCAATCTACTTCCTACTGCTATATAAAATAATACGCCCCAACTATTGTCTGCATACTTATAAACTTAAAATTCCCACATCCTGTCCATGGATTCTGGTTCATCATCGTCACTATATATTTATGTAACTGTGCCACTTCATGTTAGAAATGGAACCTTTCTCAGCCATTTCATTTATCACATGAAAGCATTCTTTTAGATGACAATTCCCTCTAGTTTTGAGATATTGGTATCTGTACTTGTAGGATGGATGGCAAGTCTTCAGAGGGAACAGCTGGGAGCGTGAGGATTTGGTGTTTACGGTGAAGAAAATATATGACCGTCAGTTTAAGTTAGAGCTAGAAGTATTCTTATCAGGAACAGATATCACAGATCAGATTCCAAGTTTCAGGTTGAAAGGAAACCCGTTTCGGAGATCTTGCACCATATTCAGTGGGGACTCTATTGTTGCTCAGGTAACCGAAGGCCTCGCAGACCCAACTTTATCAACTTCCTGAACCTAAAATTTTGCTTCACCGTCTCAGAGGTTCTACTAGACTAAGTACATGCATCTTTGATAGGCAGAAGTAGATTACTGGATATTTCATAAACCTAGAGAAGAGATTAACTGGATGCTCTTATTTTGTGCAGACAAACCTCTTGTACGGGCTTGGGAAGGTAATATACTCAAGGCATAAATTTCGGCTCACTGTATATCCAGGAATTGACCATTCTCTGGTCTTAGCAATGCTCATCACTTTTTTGGATGAAACAGACTACTTTGCACTTGTAAATTATTCTTTGTCTGATCTTGTGAATTGTGTTTTTCAATTTAAAATATATTAGGTTGTAGTATATCTTGAGTATATATGTAGGTATACGAGCAGTTCAGCAGAACATGCTTCTATCTGATGCCCATTGGCAAATGAAATTATAGTGAAATTATCAGCATTGTTGTTCCTTTTGCAACTTATCTGCATTTGGATGTTTATGAGAGTTCCTCATTTGGACACAGAGAAGATGAGAGAAAATCGCCTACGATGGTTTGGTCATGTCCAACGTAGATCTACAGATGCGCCAGTCCGGCAAGTAAAGCGTATCAAATTAGGGCAAGTTAAAAGAGCGCAGGGGAGACCGAAGAAAACATGAATGGAGGTAATACGACAAGATACAGAGGCTAAAGGTCTTAGTGAAGACATATTGCTCGATAGAATGAGTGGAGAAAGCTGATCTATGTGCCCGATCCGGCGTAATTCTCTTTTGGTTCATGTAGCCTACCCTAAATACTTGGGACAAATGGCTTAGTTGTTGTTGTTGTTGTAGTATGGGAGTTCCTCATCATTCATGTAAAAATGTTATGCTGAAAATCATGCGCAAAATCACAGCAGAAGAAAGTTCTAGTTGGAATTACTTTACTTCAAAAGAAATTATTTTTGGCTCAGCCAGGATCATCTGTTCCTCGTCACTTCCTCTTTGCTACTCTTGAAGGTTCCTCTGCTCTAAAGCATCAAAAAAGTAGTTGAAGATTAGCCCCAATTCCAATTCATAATTTACAGTTTTCTTTTAAAAAAATCGGAACATTGATCAATATAAAAGAAGATATCTGGCTCAGGCAGCAAAATTTGAACAAATGGTTTAAGGATTGTTCGGAGATGATCTCAGAGGATGCGAGGTGGATGCATGACACAAGCTTTGTCTAAACCTATGTGCGATGAGCACAGTTTATCGCTCACCTACATGTTTATCTTCCACTGTCATTAGTTACCTCAGAGAGCAATACTTTTTGCATTCATCCAGTCACCAACCTTCTATAATTAATTAAACACATATTGGAAGTTTAACAAGTGTTAATATGCCAGATTACCTTGTTGTTCCCTAATACATGATGCAACCCCATCATCTTTACATCAATAAAACAATAACCACTTATTGGCAGAGGATAAGTTTTAAGAAGGGAAGAAACTCTGCAATCTTTTATGGTACTTACTAGGCTAGTCACCTTCATGTTGTAGTCTATACTGTTGGTAGCAGGTGACCATTGCAGTTATAATTTTGAAGTGAATTCCACAGATTTAAATGTGCAGGTTGTCACTAGAAAATATGACATGTATATGTTTGACTTCCAATTTGCTGAATCTGATGTTAAGAAAACATGATTGCCAAAATGCAGCCTTGTATTGCAAGTCAAATATGCCTCATTAGGTTCTTAATGTATTTCTTATATTTCCATATACAACTTTTGAGAAGATAATAGCAGACCTTTATGAAAGAAAAATTTTGAAGGAACAAGAAAATAGATTATAGAGGGAGAAGGCAAGCTGATTCATTTTCTTTGTTTGGTCCTGATATAGATTTTCCTCAACTATATAGGACTTCACTGATTTAACATACATCGAAATCAAAGCGCCGCTTAAGGTTAAGCCCTTCATATGTTTTGTATGCATAAATAACATTCTAAATAAAATAAAAAGAACTCTGAAAAGAAAGTGGCAAGGATCTGATTGATGTGTTATCTGTGTTAATGGAAAAGGAGACGGTTAGCCATCTATAGTTGTCATCCAGCGAGTAGGAATATTTGGCATCCCTTTTCCTTGAGATCTTTGGTATCAATGATTACCTGGGTACATGAAAATTGACATTGCATGATGAAGGACAAATAGAGATCCAACGAGGGATACAGAGGTAGGAAGCTTGCTTCAGGCTCTCAGCCTGCATTATTGATCATTGTAGAAAGAACAGTTGCATCTTTTGAGTGAAAAGCAAATTCTTTACACATGATTCTCCATTAAACTTCATGAAGATAAACAAACCGGAAGAGCGAACAAGAACTTGTGTTTTTATGATATCTTCTTTTGCTGCTGACCGCGTTTTCTAGTCTCGTGCTTGACCAAATCAAACTGTATATCACTGCAGCACAGCGGTAAAGTCTCTTATATTCGTACAAGTTCAGATTGGCTTTTTGAGCTATCCTTTATCTCAAAAATAACTTTCTGGAACTCAACAAAATTACGACAGCGAAAAGTAACATAAAAAAACTACTGATGTCAAGAATCAACAGACAGCATCATTTACAGAGATAAGTAGCTGCATTGAGGTAGATCAATTTATGGATCACAACATGGTGGTAGGCCATCCCAGCTAATGCCAGACATGAAAGTTCAGGAGAGAGGGAGGTAAATAGTACGAGGCATTTTATGCCAAGGGTCCATTCTCTGAATTGCCTTGTACTATCTACATTATGTATCATATTTGTGGGTCATATGATCATACTAGGATTGGGTAACAGATGATGATATTCTTCAGGGTTCGTTTTTACTAGTTTTATGTATATGAAGCAAAAGATAGAAAAGGAATGCTAATCTACAGCGTAAAGTGAGTCTAGTCGATTTATAGCACTGTGGTGATAGGGATTCAAGCCATATGAAATTCATATCCACCAACCTGAGACAAGTGAATGAATATTGTGGAAAAGTTCGGTACATGATAATTTTTATGTGACGTATCACTTTGAACTATCTTTCCCTAATACATGAATGTGGCGAGAGGCGAGGCAAACGTGTAATATAAAGCTTTGTTAACCCGCCCACCCGCCAACCCATCACCCGCAAAGTACTAAAGCTTCAATGGGTCTGGAGACATAGAAGTAAAATTTTCAGTAGCTAATTCATTGCGATCTATTGTTTTATGAAAGTTAACTGAAATAATAGTCTGTGAGAAACTACCAAAAGTATCCTGTGCGATATCGATTTGCAGGAAGCTACCCAACTGGAATAAGTGAATTGAAATCTAAGATATATTGCTTTCAGTGTGTACTGATAGACCATTCCCTTGTTATGTCTCTCTAAATGATGGATGTTTCCGTATACTAGTATAATCCCAATAGCATCCTCATCCTTTTTATTCCTGCAGAAAGCAGCATTCTTTGAATAGCTACATACCATTGTGAAAACAATAATCTAGCATAAAAATCTACTCTCAAAAAAAGAATCTAGCATAAAAATCGATGAATTATGATAAAGGACAAACAAGAAAATCAGAAAAGGGAGAAGGAAAGAAGAATCGAATTCGATCCATGAGAAATTACATTGCAGCTTTTCAATCAAAGTGATTGAACAAATTTGATGTACCATGAACGAGATGATTAGAGAGAGACAGAATGGGCAAAATGTAAGGAAAGATTACAATAGGTGTGCTTTTGAATTTCATGATGAGATAAAATTTGCGGGTATGACAATGTAAGCTTACCATCCATGATCAAGGATATGATGAAAAATTGAGGAAGATTTACTCAAAACTGCGGTGAATTCGATTCCTCCACACTCCTTGAGAAGGCTACATCATATACATAAGTGGACGGATATTCTTGAAACTTAGGTAGGATGCGCATGATGGAGAAGATGGGCACATGAATAACTATCCGACTAATAACTTAGGGAAGTTTGTTTGATAGTAATGCACGTGCCCTGCTTCTCCATCCTGCACAACCCACCTCTCAATGCCGAAACAAGCAGGCATCTCTATAAGAAGTGGTCAAGGCTTCCCTTCTATTTATAAGGGTGAGCCTCTCCCTCCTCTATTCTCTTCATGTTGCTTTGGGTGAAGAGAGTTTGTTCATATAAGGGTGGAGAGAGTAGCTAGGGTTACACCAACCTCAGAAAAAATTGGTGGGTCCAAGCCAACAAAGTTCAGCCAAGGAGCTTTTGTGACAACAAAGGCAGGAGCATTTTGGTCTTATAATGGCAAAGATCAACTTGCTTTTGCTCATCAGAGGGTGGCTTGGAAAGCCACCAACCTAATTAGGATAGTAGGTCCAATCCAATAAACCTTTTCTAGAAATTGAGTCACAACAAAGGGATATGGTGTGTACATGGTCCTTCAAATGAAATGTGTAAAATATATGAGTACTGTTCTACAAACTTATGGCACATAGGCATTACCTGCAGATCAAGCAACCTGTCAGAAATCATATTGGACGGTTTATAGATAGACAATCTAGTGGTTTTGTGATGTGTGGATCATATGGCACCAGGTATCATTCAACTGTCACCGTCCTCACATTCATTGATTCTATTCATATGTAGCAAGTATACATGGATGAAATTGCATAACCATTGTATTAATTTGTACTAACGTATACGAATTTTTAAGAATCTGTAGTAGCACTGAAATGTTTATCAGAAATTTTGTCCTAGAAAAATTTAGCTACCATGCAATCATGCATCATACTGGAATACTCACATTAACCTGGATGAACTATCTGAATTCATATATAGCTGACAACGCATTGCGAAGAAGGGCCAAGATTATCACATCTAACAAGCCAAATTGAAAACAACATTGTCTCCCACTTTCCTCCTTGGAACAGAAATACCTGCATTGCAATAGAGAATCATGATTCATTACTCGGAAAAGCTGAGCGTGTGGTTCTCGTGTTCTTGTGCTATGTAGGACTAGTTTGCACCACATGTTGAAATCTGCAAAGGATTCTCAGGTGAGAACCAGGTAGCTTTTGATCTGATGGAACCTGTTGACTAGGAGGTGGTAGAATTGACGTTGGCGTATATCAGCCACCTGCATTGGCGGGTGGCTATGTTGAATAATAAACTTGTTTTTTGGCCCAGTAACTAATGGGTTTATTTTGAGCTAGTGATATTTGAGTTCAATCAAATATAGCTTCTAGAGAGTACTTTTTCTACAAAGTTCATAGTTGAATTGACTATGGCGATTCTAAGATATATTTAATTGTATGTTGAATTGACTATGGTGATTCCAAAGTATATTTTATTGTAAGTTGAATTGACGATGATGATTCCAAAATGTATTTAATTGTAAGTCTAGAACCCTCCTATAAGCACTATAATAGGAATGGTTTTTCTCATTTTGTATGGAGCCAAAAAAAAAAGAATTCTAAGTAATACAAGTAATCATTCTTCCTCCAAAATCTCTAGTTTTTCCTTTTATCCTTAGCTTTTTGTAGTTCTAGAAAATCTCGTATTCCAACAAAGTAGTATCAGAGCCACAAGATCCTTTTTAGAGAATGGCAATCGGCGGTGTGGTTCCCTTTCAAGTTCCCATGCTCAACAGGAGCAACTACGACAATTGGAGCATCAAGATGAAAGTTCTCCTTGGATCACAAGATGTGTGAGAGATAGTAAAGAATGACTACAATGAGCCATGAGACGAGGCTACCCAATCTGAAGCCCAAAGGAATGGTTTGAAGGATTCAAGAAAAAGAGACAGAAGGCTCTCTATCTCATCCCTTAAGGGTTGGACGATGATGCTTTTGAAAAGAATACGGAAGCAAAGTCCACAATAAAGCATGGAAGAAATTTCAAACCTCTTATAAGGGAGTGGAGCAAGTCAAGAAGGTGTGTCTCCAAACTTTAAGAGGTGAGTTCGAACCCTTGCATATGAAAGATGCCGAAAGTGTCTCTGACTACTTTTTAGAGTCTCGATGATTTTTAATCAACTAAGGAGAAATAGTGAGAAACTAGATGATTTAAAAATTGTGGAGAAGATTTTTCGATCTTTAGATCCAAAGTTCGATCATATTATCACAATCATTGAAGAAACTAAAGATTTGAAAGTTTTGACGATTGAGCAACTCTTGAGTTCTTTACAAGCCTATAAAGAAAATTAAAAGAAGAATGAGGGGTTGTTGAGCAACTACGTAAACTTTAACTCAACTCCAAAGAGAGAGAAGAAGACTTTGGCAATGAAAAAGAACATGGAGGAGGTCGCGACCGAGCAAGAGGCGGTGGACGAGTGAGAGAAGGAGGAGGAGGCTTCAACAATAACTATGAAAGTGAAGATAGAAGAGAAAGCTCAACAAAAAGTCGTGGAAGAGGTAGCTCACGGTCAAGCCATGATAAGTCCCAAATCAAGTGCTACAACTGTCAAGATCATTATGCTTCTGAACGTAGAGCTTAAAATAGCAAAGTTGAAGTAAAGATGAACTATGCAGAAGATAAGAGTCATGAAAATGGTGCTTTGTTGTTGGCACACAGATAATATTGGAGGCCAAGAGAATGCATGGTTCCTAGATATGGCGCGAGCAATCACATGTGTGAAAAGAAACATGTTCGTGGAGCTTGATGAATCGGGGAGCGAAAATGTCTCTTTTGGAGATGAATCAAAGGTACCGGTGAAAGGGAAAGGTAAAATTCTTATCCGATTGAAAAATAAGAGCCACCAATTTATTTTCAATGTTTATTGTATTCCTAAAATGAAGGATAATATTTTGAGTTTGGGCAACTCTTAGAGAAAAAGCATGATATCCACTTGAAGGAAAATAACTTTTTCAAAAAGATAACATGGGTAACTTAATTGCTAAGGTGCCAATGTCAAGAAATAGAATGTTCTTACTCAGCATTCAAATGACGTCGCGAAGTGTTTCAAGACTTGCTACAAAGGCTTATTTTGGCTTTGACATCTACGTTTTGGGCATCTCAACTTTAATGGTCTCGAATTGCTATCCAAAAGGAGATGATGAGATGATTGCCTTTAATCAATCAACCTGACCAACTATGTGAAGGATGTTTACTTGGGAAGCAATGTCGAAAGAGTTTTCTAAAGGAGTCTATCTCAAGAGCCCATAAGCTGCTCGACCTCATACATATAGATGTGTGCGGATCTGTACGCCATACCCCACCGGGTACAAAAACGCTACTGCAACGTACATACGCAGACCAGAAATACCCTCACATACACATGCTAAGCATATCGGTACAGTCATGAATCAAAGTACGGAAGCACAGTAGTAATATACATTCTAACATTATGATCCAAGTACATTGTTATCACAGTACATGATCCAATATTACAGGAATATTACATCAATATGGGATACAAAATATGATTTATAAGAGATTTACACGGGCCAAAAGTGGTAGATGCTCTTGAGCAGGAAAGAGGAATCTCGAGAAAGGCATAGAAGGAAGATATGTCTGGAGAACCATCTGATGCGTTCCCAAGCTTGCCAGGTTTCGATCCTAGGACATACTACGCTTCTGCTGTGCACTCTGATCAGCAACAAGATATTCACCAATGTCCAAGCTCTAGAATCTGAACATGCAGATTCAGGGTTATAAGAATGCAACCCAACGGTACGTAAAAGCCAAAGTGGCGTGCTCAAGAAAGCACACGTGCACAAGAATATCAGTGGATTGTGTATTCAAGCAAACAGACAAGCAGTAACACTAAATGTAAATGGAATATATTTATCTAAGCATGTATGAATTGTATATGTTATATGAAAAATGTAAATGGAGACAAACCAATTGTATAAACTCAATCTCCGGGTCCATGAGATTAGTACGTCGAGGGAATAATCCAAATAAGGAAACCTTCATCTATATACTATATGCCTCACTTCACCATCAACTGAGCACATACAACAAGTGTTGCTGAGAGTTGGTATATCAGTAGTGTTGTCATGTCATATGTGCGGAATCATGATCAATACTGGAGTCAAGTCAGTAGTATATGATGATTATTATTTATTTTTAGGACTCGTCCTACCCAGATGTCTAGGTATTGTTGGCTCAAAGGCCTTCCACCTTAGTTTTGATGATGATTAACTCATGTAGTTATGTTTACTAATAATCTTGTGATTTTAGTTCCAGATCATTGATCAAGATATTAGTTGGTGATTACTTTAAAAAAATGAGTTTGGAAGCCTTCACTTGGTGATTCCCGTGCCCGAGCATCAAGATCATACCTTTGCACTTGGTGGATCACGGTTTGGGATCGAGTCTACTTGAAGATGAAAGATCGTCAAGAAGACTTAGGTATCCTAGTTTAGTTTAGTGTGTTTAGATCCATTTGTAAAGCTTAGTATAGTTGATATGCTCAAGTGCACAACACACACAAGTTTTATATTTGGATATTGACTTTTCGGTTTTAGTTTAACCAATATGTGTTTTCATGAATATATTGATCAAAACAAGTTTACATGGTTTATATGTATAGTAGATGTATTCTAGTTATACATACATGCTTACACTTCCTATACAAACTTATTTTTACTATCTTATTCATGTATTGAAAAATCAAGTTTGATAAAAACAAGTTTTGGTTTTTAGTAAAAATGATAAGACACAAAAATAGTTCATATTGATTGATATTTGAGCCAAACTTTTTATCACATGTTTATATATCAATGCAAAATGATAAAACTATTTTTGGGTATTTTTACAAGATTTAAAAGATTTTTAGAAATATTTTAACTTATGTTTTTTTGCCCTGAACTGTGACTAACAGGCCAGATCGGTCGACCGCATGGGTCGACCGCACTAAGGGCCGGTCGACCCGTGAGGTCGACCGACGTGCACAGAGTCGTGCCCTCTGGCAGACACAAGGGCAGTCGACCGGGACGGTCGACCGTAACTGAGAGCAGTGCTCTCTGTTTGTTTGGGTCGACCGGGCGGTCGACCGGGTTTGCCCAACGGTCACATTTTTGACAGTTGGCGGTCGACCGGGCGGCCGACCGCCAAGCCTGTCAGGCTGCCACATCAGCCTAACGGCTAGTTTTGTTTTGGGGCTATAAATACCCCAACTCTTGGGCTGTTTTGACAAGATTTTCAAGAAGAAAAATTTCAGTGTTTCTCTAGTGTTTAAACAAGTTTTCAAAATAGTTTTTGTGCTAAAAAGATTTCATCTTATTGTTTTAGGTTTTTGAAAAATCAAAGAGATCTAGTTTTTGGGATATTGTATTGGTTTTTATTTTCTATCATTTACAAGAGATTTCCCAAGTAGTTTCTCTTTGTTGCTTGTTTCCAAAACACCTTGATTCCACACTTGAGCTATCTTCTATCCTAATCTATTAGGATCATTTGTTTTGTGGAAAAAGAGAAAAGAAGAGATTGTTTGAGGTTTTTGAACCTCTAAGTTGTAAACACCCTTGTTCCTTTTGTATCCCTCTTTGGTAGAGGTTGATCGGGTGATTGGTTTACTCCCTCTTTGGTAGAGGTTGAGGCTTGTGGTTTGCTCCCTCTAGTGAGAGGTGGAGTTTGGTTTGTAACCCTCTTCGGTAGAGGCGTTGGTTGTTGTATTGGTACGGGCCTACCCCTCGGTTGTGAGGCGGTGTTTGAGAGAGGAGTTAGGTACTCCTTGTATTATAACAAATCCTCTTCGGTAGAGGTTCCCTCGGTGGGAGATAGTGGATTGGAAATCCTTCTCGGTGAAGACGGGGATGTAGAGCTGGTGCTCGAACCTCGAAACATATCTTGGCCTTTGCGTTTGATCCATTGTCTCTCAACTCTCTCTCTCTCATTTATTTGTGCAAAGCATCATCCATTATTCATATCATACATTGCTTGCATTGTGCCTTGCATATTCCATATTGCTATATCTTATATATGCTTGGTTGTTTGTGTGTGCCTCACTTATACTTAACCACAAGAGCTTCACATAGCACCTCAACCCATTCAAGGGGAATCAAGAGGAGTTAGTCCAGAGCCTTCACGGGGAATTTGGCTACACTTGTTGGTTGTATTAAGTGTGATTGCAAAAATTGCATTAGCTTCCGCATTTAGCGCATTTAGTTTCTAGATTAGCAAGTACACCTATTCACCCCCCTCTAGGTGTGCTTTTCAATTGGTATCAGAGCCAAGTGCTCTGATTTTGGATCTAACAACCTAGAGTTAAAGATCCTCATTTTAGGCTAATCTTGTTTGCATTTGTTTATTTGCACACATTTAGTTTGCCCTCATGGATAGCCCTCCTATGTTTGACATTTCTAGACTTGAGATTTAGAAGGTTATGATGGGTGGCTATTTGAAGACCCTAGGATTGCATGTTTTCCTTGCCGCTACCAAGAGATGTTATCTTGGTGACCGCAATCATATAGGGGCTAATGCACAAGCCCTTGAGGCATTAGAAGCACATTATCTAAAGAATATCTTATGGTGTTTTCTAACCTTGATTCCGCTTTTGCAGTGTGGAATAAGTTGACAACAACCACCACCTCCAAGCTTCAAACGCCTATCCAATAAGAAGAGGAATCTAGTGGAGATGAATCCGAGCCACAACAATGCTATATGGTCCAAGGGAATGACTCCCTTGAGGTACTTTCGGAATCTCAACTAGATAGTAATGATTGTGCTAGTTCTTCAAATGATTTTTTTTGATCCCCATGCTTTGAATGAAGAACTATCTATTGTTTGTGAAAAACTAATAGAAAATATAATGTTTTGAAAAAGAAAAGTCTAGGCATTAACAATGAAAATAAAAATTTGATTGCTAAACTTGATATTGTTTTGCAAGAGAAAGAGGAGATTGCTAATGAGAGGGATTCATTAAAATCTCAACTTGATCTTGCACTTAAAGAAAATGATTTGTTGAAAATAAAAATGATTGTGAAAATATTTTGGAGAAAAATGAAAACTTGTCTTCAAAAATTGATTTTGTTTTAAAGGAGAATGTTGTTTTGAAAACAAAAATTATTTCTATTTCAAAAGATTTAGATATGTGTTTAAAGAAAAATATTGTTTTGCAAAATAAGATTGATACACATGTTTGCCATGCTAGGGTAGTATCACACACTTCACCCATTGCATGCTCACTTCTTCTTTGATTAAAAATGATATAAATTTAATTAAGAAGAAAATGGATTGTTTGGGCTCCACTATGAGCCAATGTGCCATGAACCACTCACGTTTGGAAACCTTGGTTCGAAAGAAACAAGTTCCATCCTTTATGCATGTACACCCTCCACTCCACGGCATACACATGCTCCACACGGACACTCTCATCACATGTATGCTCATGTGTACACTTGTACACATTGTGGACGTAAGGGCCGCCTTACTAAATTTTGTTTTGATCGTATACATGATTGTAATTTAGCAAATAAGTTTGTTTGGGTTAGAGAAGGTACTAACCCCCATGGCCCAAAGAGATATGGGTACCAAAGACCACCCCTCGTATTTTTGATGTAGGTGTGGGCTCTCACATGATGTGAGAGTAGCGGTACCTTGGAGTGGATGCGATCCGTACTTAAAGGATATTATTTGGATGCATCACTTTCAAGGGAAGTTTGGTGGGAAGACCACCTTGGTTTGGAGAACTAGAGCGGTGCCCTCATTGGTTTTGGTATCGAATCTTTAACTCCTTATGTTTACATGCTTTCCATGTTTATCTTTCATAGCATGCTTTGATGTTTAGTGATTAGTATGAAAATGCCATGATAATTAGATTCTTGACATACATGTATAGTATTTGAGACACCCATGTTTAATGTGGATTATTATTTTGTGTTCTCGTATTTGATTAGCTATCATGTACATCATAAATCTAATAACATGTGGATATTCATAATAATCATGTTTATATTTATCACGTTGATTTATATCTTTGTTTATGCTTCATGCTTTGAATATATGTTTAAATGTTAGTTTTCATTAAGACTAGGATTTATACTTGTACATATAGTGGGCCACAAATAAATCTATATATATTTGTGCTTGATTGCGTATTTGAACCCATTAGATGTGCTAGTATAGTCTAGTTTTGATGATTCATACATTTTAAACTTGTATTCCTAATTTTGAATTTGTTTTTATGTGTATGAGTTTTTATTTCATGTATATGTGTAATTTTGCCAAACTTTAAGATATACATGTATACCCCTTGAGTCATTTGCCTTTCATGCAAATCTATATATATGGACTCAATTGTGTTTAGGGATATGTATGTATACTTCATGTTTGACAAAACATACATATGTCTTGATATGAAAATTTTGTTTTAATGAAAATTTAGTTTTTCATGTTTTTATGTTTAACTTCGTGTATATATCCATTTTATCCAAATTATTATTATACATATACATCCTTGTTGAGCCACGTGCCTTCATGCATACATCTTTGTGGACTCGTTGTGTTTTCGGATATGTATGTATACTTTAATTTGTATAGGACATACATATACCTTGAAGATTAAATAGTTTTGATGATTTTCATGTTTTCTTGTTTCAAGGAATTTTGAGCTTAATTAAAAATTTCATAATGCCATGTCACACATTACTTGTACACTCAGCATTTTTTTTAAAATATTTCTCATGAGTATGTTTTCATGAGCATGTATGGACTTTATTGAATATAGTGTTTTTAAGTGCTATGTGATTTACATGTGTTTTATGAAAATTATTTTTAGTCTATTCCTTACTTGAAGGATTTCGTACTATTTAAAAGATTTTCCATTTAACTAGTTACGGTATTCTTCATTTGGTAGAGTTTTTTCAAACAAAACTTATTTTCAAATCCATTTTT
>JAVJIF010033674.1:0-59168 GCA_038442645.1 Agave tequilana | reverse complement strand
TATATATATATATATATATATATATATTCAACCCTCCGACAGTAATTTCATGTAATGCTTTGTGCACACTTTCCAATATAGTGACACAAATCTCAGATCCCTATCAGAAACTATAGATACAGGATTTCATGTAATCTAACTACCTCACTGATGTATAACTTCACCAACTTTTCTAAAGAAACCTCATATGTAGGGAAATGAGCTTTGTCAATCGATCAACTATCGCCCATACTGCATCATGTCCTCTAGAAAGCCTTGGTAATCCAGTGACAAAATCCATAGTAATTTTCTCCCACTTCCACAATGGTACATCTAAGTTCTAGGTCAATCTAGCGGGTCTCTGATACTCTGCCTATGCTTGTTGGCACATTTCACACCCTGCAACGTACATTGCAATTTTCCTCTTCATATTATTCCACCAATAGATTTCCTTAAGATCCTTGTACATTTTAGTACCACTAGGGTGCATAGTATATCTAGAACGATGTGCTGCCTTCAAAATTCTTCTTCAATTCAAGAATAGTAGGACACAAAGGGGCTGTTTGTTTCCCCGCAAAAGGTCGCAAAATCGTAAGTCGTAAAGCCTCTTTTACATTTTCCGCTGTTTGTTTCCTTGCAAAACAACTTGTAAATACAACTCTCATTTCTCACTTGCAGTTGCTACAGTTAAATTTGTGGTCATGTAAATCTCACTTTCACACTCACATTTTCCCACTTGCAATTGCTACAGTTAATTTTGTGGTCATGTAAATTCCACTTGTACTACACTTGCAGTCCCAAAGCAGTTACTTGATAATCAATATATAATTTAATATTATTAAACACTTAATTTTTTAATATTTTTAATAGTGTTTAATTTCTTATCTAATTATTTTATATTTGTATTTTTTAGTTTTTTATTATTTTTAATATTGTTTTAATATTTAATATTTAATTTTTTAATTTAATATTTTTATTTAATATTGTTATTTAATACTTTATTATTTTATTAATATTTACACCATTTTTCTTAATATTTTATTTAGATTTAATATTTTATTAATATAACAATAATATGCTTTAATATAAAATTATTATATATTTAATTTATTTATTTCTTAATATAAATAATTATTTTATTAATATTATAATATACTTTAAAATTATATTAATATTTTATTATGTTAATATTTTAATAATTCATTAAAATAATATCATAATAATATTTATTATTAAATTTATAATTATATTTTACTTTGTTTATTTTATATTTTTATAATATTACAATATTATTATAATAAAATTTAATATTATAATAATCTTAAGTATTTTATAATATTATAATATTATAACTATATTTTATTATTTTTCTTAAGATTTTTTTAATATTTATGTTTTATTAGTATCCTTAAAATTTTATTAATGTTCTTTATATTTTCTTAAAATTTTATAATTATTTATTTAGTTAATATTTTAGTAATATTTTACTAATTTTACTAATATTTTATTAATATTATTGTTATAATTAAAATATTAAAATTATTAATATTTTATCTCAAATTTATTAGTACAATTTTATTTACAATATTTAAATCACTGCTGCAGTTAATTTTGTGGCCAACTTTTTCACTTATACTTTTAAGTTACCAACCAAACACCATAAAACACATATACTTTCTCATTCACACTTTCACTTTACCAACAAACACCGTAAAACGCAATATACTTTTCCATTTGCAAATTCACTTTATCAACCAAATACTGTAAAATACAATATATTTTTGTTGGCCCAAAGGCCTTCCACCCTAGTTTTGATGATGATTAACTCATGTAGTTATGTTTACTAATAATCTTATGTTGTTTAAGTTTCATATCATTAACCAAGATATTAGTTGGTGATTAGCTTCAACAAAGGTGTTTAGAAGCTTTTCATAGTGATTCCAGTGCTCAAGTTTCAAGATCACACATTGCCTAGCCCATGGATGGAGTTTTGGAGCAAGTCAACTTGAAGATGAAGATCATCAAGAAGACTTAGGTATCCATAGTTTAGATAGTGTGTTTTAGATCCATTTGTAAAGCTTAGTATAGTTGATATGCTCAAGTGCACAACACACAAAAGATTCATGTTTTGGATTTGGTTTTCATGAATAATAGATCAAAACAAGTTTACATAGTTTATATGTATAATAGATGTATTCTAGTTATACATACATGCTTACACTTCCTATACAAACTTATTTTGACTATCTTATTCATGTATTGAAAAATCAAGTTTGATAAAAATACAAGTTTTATTTTTGATAAAATTGCAAGACTCAAAAATGAATTGATATGATTGATATATGTCTTGAAATTTTATCACTTGTTTGTGTTTCAATATAAAATGTTAAAACAAGTTTTATGGGATTTTCAGAAAAGATAAAAGATTTTTATAAAATATTTTCTCAGTTTTTTCTGACCCAGATTTCTGTTCCAGGCTTCAACCAGTCGACTAAGTCAACTGACCAAGTCGACTAGGCTGAAGTCGGTCGACCGGGACGGTCGACCGACGTGCACAAATCTGTGCACGTTTGGCAGCTTTGGGACGGTCGACCCGGACGGTCGACCGGTCTGAGAGCAGAGCTCTCTGTTTGTTTGGGTCGACCGGGCCGGTCGATCGTGGTTGTCCAACGGTCACATTTCTGACCGCTGACGGTCGACCGGGCCGGTCGACCGTCAGCCTGTCAGGCTGCCACATCAGTATAAATACCCCATTTGTTTGAGGTTTTCACCAAGATTTTTAGAGCTAAAAATTCCTGACTTCTTCAGTGTTTTAAACAAGTTTTGAAAAGAGTTTTTGTGCTAAAAAGATTTCATCCTTTTTGTTTTAGGTTTTGAAAAAATCAAAGAAAAGAGTATTTTGGGAGATTTGTCTTGGTTTTCATTCTATATCTTTTGCAAGAATTTTTCCCAAGTGTTTTTCTTTGTTGCTTGTTTTCCAAACACCTAGTTTTCACACTTGAGCTATCATACTATCCTAATCTATTAGGATCTTTGTTTTGTGGAAAAGAGAGAAAAGAGAAGTGTTTGAGGTTAAGCCTCTAAGTTGTAAACCCTCCTTGCTTTTGTTGTATCCCTCTTTGGTAGAGGTTGCTCGGAGTGGTATTGAGTTTGGATCCCTCTTCGATAGAGGTGATTGTGTTGGTTGTATGGCTACGGGCCTTATCCCTCTTCGGTAGAGGTGGATTGTGGTTGTATTGCCTCGGTGGCATTGAGAGAGGAGTTCGGTACTCCTATAGTGGATTGGAAATCCTACACGGTGGTGTAGGCGGGGATGTAGAGCTAGGGGCTCGAACCTCGAAACATATCTTTGTGTTAGCGATTGATCCATTGTCTCTCTAACCCTCTCTCTCTTTATATTGTGCAAAGCATCATTCATATCATCATATCATATTTGCTTGTGTTGAGCATAATTCATATTGCCATATCATTTCTATTTGCTAGTGTTGTGCCTTGCATTACTTTCATATTGTTATATCATTATATGCTTGGCTTGCTTGTGTGTGTGCCTCACTTATACTTAATCAACAAGAGCTTCACATAGCACCTCAACCCATTCCAGGGGAATCAAGAGGAGTTAGTTCAGAGCCCTTCACGGGGAATTCGGCTACACTTGTTGATTGTATTAAGTGTGTTTGCAAAATTTGCATTAGCTTCCGCATTTAGCGCACTTAGTTTTGCATTTAGTTTTAGATTAGCACTAACACCTATTCAACCCCCCCCCCCTCTAGGTGTTTTTTCAATTTTCTCTGCTACAGTTCACTTTTTCCATTCTCATTTTACGACTTACGACTTGCGACGTTTTGCGACGAAACAAACAGACCCAAAGTTGATTATTAAACCTCAAAGGATCCTTCTTCATGTGTTAGAAATCCTGGCTTAACATCTTCTACGCCTTTCATTATTTCCTGCGACCGAGGATCACTCCTCTATCCATTTTTAATCTCATCAATCAATGATGGTTGCACTAGGATGTTAGCTAATTGAGTTTTTGCTTGATAACTGATTTCAATCCCATTCGATCCAAGTTTTCCAATATTCTCCTTTGACTTCTAAAGCAAATTGCACGACTCCTTTTGACTAGGGGCATATGCAACCATACATTTGATATTGCTGGATGATAATTAATAGTTATACCATTATCTTTAACAACTCTAACCATCCAACCATCTTCTTTGTCGTTTTTTGTCGCAAAATTCACCTCCTTCTGAGTAAAAATATACTTCAAGCTCTTATAATATGTGTAACCTCACATTGTTCTTGATTAAAGTAGTGCCTATAGATTTTAAGAGCAAAAATGAGAGTAGCCAACTCAAGATCATGAGTTGAATAATTCGTCTCATTATAGGGCCTGTTTGGTTAAGGGTGGAAGTGAGGAATTGAGAAATTGAGGAAGTGGTAATAATTCCCTTTGGAACATGGGAATTGGTTAATAAGTTTTCCGGTATTTGGATGTTGTTGAGAAGTGTGATTTGGAAAATGTTTTGTCTTTTCCGTGTTTAAATGGTAATGTGAAAGTGAAAGTGGAAAAGTTGACCACAAAGTTGACCGTAAAATAATATTAAAATAGAAATTAATTAAGAAAAATAAAAAATGGACTGTGATTAGAATGCAAGTGAGATTTACATGATCAAAAAATTAACTGTCTTGTACTACAACTTATTATAAATGAGATTTAAGTAAGGAAATGATTGTGTAAAAGAATAGAGAAAAGGGGTTTTTTTATTTTTCTTTTTCAGTATTTGAATAGATAGGGAAATGAGCAATTATACTTTCCTATTTCCTTACTTCCGCCCACTTCCTTGCAACCAAACAACCCCATGATTGCTTATGCGACAACCTTCCTATTTTGCATGAGTGCACACCTCAAACTTTCTAGAGGCATCACTAAAAAGGTAGAGCGAGTACAGGAGCAGATACGAGCCAATGTTACTATTCCTCGAAACTCCACTCGCATTCAACAAACCGTACAAATTTGACTCCCTTTTGAGTTAAGCGAGTCAAAGGTGAAGCAATCCGTAAAAATCATCCTACAAATTTTCGGAAGTAGCCCGCAATGCCTAGAAAACTTCGAATCTCTACATTATGCTTTTCTTTTCCAATTCAGTATAGCTTCAACTTAGGATCCACAGAAATCCCATCCCCAGAAATAACATACGCAATCTCCGACCAAACTCGCATTTGCTTAAATTTTGCAGAGTTTTTCCTTCCTCAGAGTTTGCTACACACATCTTAAATATTCTACATCTCAAATGCTTTTTGAAAACACCAAAATTTCATCAATGAATACCACCACAAAGAGATCCTTAAATTCCCTATT
The DNA here is from genome assembly GCA_038442645.1 of Agave tequilana. Taxonomy (NCBI): domain Eukaryota; kingdom Viridiplantae; phylum Streptophyta; class Magnoliopsida; order Asparagales; family Asparagaceae; genus Agave; species Agave tequilana. Next base: position 53,830 of record JAVJIF010033674.1, on the reverse strand, counting down.
CATAAGATCCATGAAAGCTGGTGCATTCTTCAACCCGAAAGGCAACACCAGGAAATCATAACGCCCATATCGAGTACAAAATGCAGTCTTAGAAATATCTTCTGCCTTCATGGTCAATTGGTGATAGTCCGATCAAAGATCAATCCAATCTTAGAGAACACTAGAGATCCCAATAGTTGATCAAACAAGTCATCAGTTCTCGGCCACATATACTTATTCTGTACCGTCACCTTGTTTAGCTCTCGATAATCTACGCATAAGCGCATACCAATGCACCCGAAGGGTACACACTAGGTCAAACAGAACCTTTATCCAGAAGACCCTGCAACTGCTCCTCGAGTTCCTTCAACTCTGCCAGAGCCACGCAATATGAAGCTTTGGAAATTGAACTCGCGAGTGGCTGCCAGTCGTCAGAGAATTCTCTCCGTTAGGCGGCATTCCCAGGTATCCTGGAAACACATCAAGAAATTCTCAAACAAAAGGAATATCTTCAAGACGAGCCACAACTGAAGCCAGGTAACCAGGGCACACACTGCTGAATAAAATATTACACAGATGCTAAATAGTTTGGATCCACCAGTACAGCTAAAATAAGTTTACCAACTAAAAACTGTAACAAGAAAAGGTCTCAACTAAGATCACCCTCAGAAAGGGGGTAAAAGCAGAGTAATCAGAATATGCAGTGTGTTGTATAGTTAAGAAACAAACAAAGCGTCAGGCTGGAAACGTAATGGAACTAAAACCAGCAAATACGCAGATCTAATGCAACGAATGCCAAAATTTACAAACTACAAGAGAATGTGAAATGCAGATATAAGGGACTACACCCAATGGAAACCAGATTTCTGCATGAGGTGACTCACAAGACAAAATAACTAAAAGCACTACAAAAGCAAGCAAAACCAAAAGTTTACCCTGAAAAATATCCATCAAATAAAAAAGGGATCCACCAAGCTCCAGGTAAACTATATACACAGCATAATGAAACAGTTCCACAGTTTGCATTTCCCAAGTCTTTTAACATTGACCAAAACACAACCGGTCACATCATTCTGCATGCATCCTCCACACCCCCAACATCTGCTTCAAGTCCTAGACCTTCGAACAGCAGATCAACTACTGTCAGTAATCAACCAAGTAGCAAAAATCAGAAAAGAACTCAGCAATTAGCTCGATGATACACATACAGTAAATATTTGAAGTACAAAAATAACTGCAAACTTCATAAAACCACCTTCCGAAAGAAAAAAACAATTCAGTATCATACTACATCCACTCCTCAACAACCCTTCATTTCATTGACCTCTAGTCCAGATTTAACTACGAGGGTGACAGAAATTTTCTCATTCCACCCGAGGTGCCCCCGCGAGCGCACATATTACCTAAGTGGGAAACAAGATCAGTAAAACAAAACAAAGCTTTTATATAGAAGGCATGATACAATACCTTTTTATTTATTTCTAAATATATTACAAGGGATTTACCTATGAGGGTGATGGAAGTTCTCTCATTCCACACTAGGCTAGGCGTGGGCGCACGCGCACACGCTAGCGCACACATATACATATATTACCAAAGTGGGAAGCAAGATCAGTAAAACAAAAGTTTTACAGAGAAGACATGATACAATACCTTTTCATTTATTTCTAAATATCTTACAAGAGGAAAATAGTAAAGTGGAAGACCTCTTCAACGCTAGCGCACACATATACCGTTGTTAATGCTGCCGCCTCCGTGCCGTCGCCACTGCAATGCAGCGGGGGAGGGAGAGGGGGAGAGAGAGAAGACCTCTTCTTTCTTCCAAACTTGCCCAAGAGAAAGGGGGAAGATGGAAGAGGCTCTTCCTCTCTTCAAATTATCTTCATCTCTTCTCTCCTCTCTTATCTCACTTCCAATACCTATGACCGAGTCATGAAATCCTTCGCTGTCATGCCCCAAGTCTCGCAACAAAGTCCAGAGCACACGACAATGGCAACATATGCAAGAAATGAATCTTATGCATATACTAAGCATGCTTAACACTTCTTTCGCATAGCAAATATCAATATCAAAAGAATTAAATGCTAGTGCTAGAAGTCTCTGACAAGGTTTATAATAAAGTATAAAAGTATTTTAAGGAAACTCTATAGCATAACTATGAGATATCAATTGTATATAATATAACATATTATATTCAGAATATTCTCAATACTTATATCACGAGAACAATAACGAAATTAAACCATATCGCATGATAACAAATCATATATCTTCTCCCATTTCAAAATTACCTCATTTGTTCAACTAAGGCTACAGAATATGGCCCAATAGAACGAGAATACTCATAGATCACACAAAAGTCACCTGAAGACACGTGTCGCAGCATGCTCAAGGCCATATAAATTGTCCGTAGACCACATAGATTGCTCGCAGGCCACATATTCGGTATACTCAATACCATATGACAGGCTCAAGCACATCACGTCATAGTGGACCTTTGAGGATTTTCTTAGCACTTCGAAAACTTTCGCATTTCACTTTTTGATACACTTCACTTTTCAAATAATATTTATCAAAGCTCATATCATTTTGAATATATTAAATATCCAAAATACCTATGTCACTTTCAAAGTTCAAGTTCACATGATTAGTATACTTAAATAAAAATTTTCCAATCACTTAATAAATACAAATAATCACAAACTAGTTAAAAAATATGCTTTCGATGTCTCTTGCAAAACTTGAAAAGTAATCATAAACTAATAATATGTTTTCAATTCCAGTTGCAACACTTGATAAGTAATAATAAATATGCTTTCAAATTTCACTTGCATATACAATATTTTTTTGAACTAAAATGTTTCAAAGAACTACACTTGAAAGCATGTATTTTTCTCAATATATATCATATGCAAAATATCATATAAGAATAGTATTTTTGATATTGAAATAAATCACATAAAAATTGCATAGCAAAATATTTCTTAATCTTTCAAATAACAAATAGAGGCATATTTAATTTCATGTCTGATCCAACTTTTAATAATCAAAATGTAAGTTCAAAAGTATATTAACAACTAATCGATTAATTTTATAATAAGAACAAGTTTTCAAAATACTAGTAAGGTAGATGTCTACTCACTCAAGTTGAAATGTCCAAGCTTCTCGTCCAATGAACCGTTTAAATAACCTTTAACAATTCCAAATAATATACCAACAAAATTAATTAGTATTATGTCATGGTTCATTTTATCACTCATGACTCTCTTATGGGTATATATACTAGTGGAATACCCTAGAATAGCTTTAGATATACTCATGGTATTTTTAGATTTTTTTTCATAATTTTTACCAATTTTAAATCACTAGTTACAAGTTTGATGGGTTAAAACGCAATTCTGAATATAATAGGGAACTAAACAAAATTTTTCCTTATGTATTTATAGCTAGGGTTGTAAACGGGTCGGATTCGGGTCGGATCCATGCCATATCCGAACCCGGACGCTATAAAGAATTCAGATTCGGATTCAGGTTCGGGTTGGAATCTCTTAATTCTTATGTCCTTCCAAAAGGATTTGAGGCTGAATCATTCCTTTTCAAATTCAACCCTCCGACATTCGAATAAAAGATTCACTCCGTTGTAGTTGATCTATAATATTTCAAGTATCTATAAATCAAAAATCAAGTATTTTGAATATTTTTTGCCCATCCATCAAGCGGCGCAAAATGGACGGCCGAAAGTAATTAGTTGGTTAGATCTGTGTATTTAGACATACAAATTCTCTATCCGGCTATTTCATTATGATCTAAACATTTAAAAACCCTTACAAACTAATTTTTGTTAGGTTTCAAATGGTCTACACCGTTAAACTAACCAACGCACTATTGGGGCCGTCCGTTTTTTCTCTACTTGATGGATAGGTAAAAAGTATTCAAAACACTTGATTTTTAGTTTATAAATACTTAAAATAATAATAGATCAACTTCAACAGAGCGGATCTTGTATTCGAATAACGGAGAGTTGAATTTGAGTGGGAAGGATTCGGCCTCAAACACTTCTGGAAGGACACAAGTCTCTCTCTCTCAATATATATATATATATGGGAAAAGTGTTCCTAGTAGGTCTCCTTAGATTGTAATCTAAGGAGATAGCTTAAAATTCTAACATCCTAATTTTTTTTCACAATCCGACCGCACATTATCATATTTATGTTATAAGATGTATGCATATAAAAATCATGTGATTTAAAGTTTGTTTACTCTATTTTCTTTGAGTTTAAACATTAACGGTTTTTAAACAGTAGAACAAAATGGAACGATTAGATCAATGAGTAAATGAACTGATTTTTTTATGCGTAAATGTTATAACATGAATATGATAATGTGAGGTCGGATCGTGAAAAAAAAAATCAGAATGTTAGAGTTTTAAGCCGTCTCCTTAGATTACAATCTAAGGAGACCTACTAGGAGCACTTGACCCTATATATATAGTGACAAATCTCAGATCCCTATCAGAAACTATAGATACAGGAATTTCATGTAATCTAACTACCTCACTGATGTATAACTTCACCAACTTTTCTAAAGAAAACCTCATATGTAGGGAAATGAGCTTTGTCAATCGATCAACTATCGCCCATACTGCATCATGTCCTCTAGAAAGCCTTGGTAATCCAGTGACAAAATTTATAGTTATTTTCTCCCACTTCCACAATGGTATATCTAAGTTCTAGGTCAATCTAGCGGGTCTCTGATACTCTGCCTTCACTTGTTGACACATTTCACACCCCGCAACGTACATTGCAATTTTCCTCTTCATATTATTCCACCAATAGATTTCCTTAAGATCCTTGTACATTTTAGTACCACCGGGGTGCATAGCATATCCAAAACGATGTGCCGCCTTCAGAATTCTTCTCTTCAATTCAAGAATAGTAGGACACAATGTCGATTATTAAATCCTTCTTCAAGTATTAGAAATACTGGTTTAACATCTTCTACGCCTTTCATTATTTCCTGCGACTGAGGATCACTCCTCCATCCAGTTTTAATCTCATCAATCAATGATGGTTGCACTAGGATGTTAGCTAATTGAGTTTTTGCTTGATAACTGATTTAAATCCCAATCAAGTCTTCCAATATTCTCCTTTGACTTCTAAAGTCAAATTGCCCGACTCCATCTGACTAAGGGCATATGCAACTGGATGATAATTAATAGTTATATCATTATCTTTTAACAACTCCAACCATCTAACCGTCTTCTCTGTCGTTCTTTGTCGCAAATTCAGCTCCTTCTGAGTAAAAATATACTTCAGACCCTTATAATATGTGTAAACCTCACATGGTTCTTGATAAAAATAGTGCCTATAGATTTTAAGAGCAAAAATGAGAGTAGCCAACTCAAGATCATGAGTTGGATAATTCATCTCGTAAGGCTTCAACTGTCAAGATGCTTATGCGACAACCTTCCTATTTTGCATGAGTGCACACCTCAAAACTTTCTAGAGGCATCACTAAAAAGGTAGAGCGAGTACAGGAGCAGATACGAGCCAATGTTTCTGTTCCTCGAAACTCCGCTCGCATTCAACAAACCGTACAAATTTGACTGCCTTTTGAGTTAAGCGAGTCAAAGGTGAAGCAATCCGCAAAAATCATCCTACAAATTTTCGGTAGCAGCCCGCAATGCCTAGAAAACTTCAAATCTCGACACTATGCTGTCTTTTCCAATTCAGTATAACTTCAACTTAGGATCCACAGAAAACCCATCCCTAGAAATAACATACCCAAGAAATGATGCAATCTCCTACCAAAACTCACATTTGCTTAAATTTTGCATAGAGTTTTTCCTCCCTCAGAGTTTGCTACACACATCTTAAATATTCTACATCTCAAATGCTTTTTGAAAACACCAAAATTTCATCAATGAATACCACCACAAAGAGATCCTTAAATTCCCTATTCATAAGATCCATGAAAGCTGGTGCATTCTTCAACCCGAAAGGCAACACTAAGAAATCATAACGCCCATATCGAGTACAAAATGCAGTCTTAGAAATATCTTCTGCCTTCATCTTCAATTGGTGATAGTCCGATCAAAGATCAATCTTAGAGAACACTAGAGATCCCGATAGTTGATCAAACAAGTCATCAGTTCTCGGCCACATATACTTATTATGTACCGTCACCTTGTTTAGCTCTCGATAATCTATGCATAAGCGCATACCAATGCACCCCAACGGTACACACTAGAACCTTTATCCAGAAGACCCTGCAACCGCTCCCCGAGTTCCTTCAACTCTGCCAGAGCCACGCAATATGGAGCTTTGGAAATTGAACTCGCGAGTGGCAGCCAGTCGTCAGAGAATTCTCTCTGCAAGGCGGCATTCCCAGGTCTCCTGGAAACACATCAAGAAATTCTCAAACAAAAGGAATATCTTCAAGACGAGCCTCAACTGAAGCCAGGTAACCAGGGCATATACACTGCTGAATAAAATATTACACATCAGATGCTAAATAGTTTGGATCCACCAGTACAGCTAAAATAAGTTTACCAACTAAAAACTGCAACAAGAAAAGGTCTCAACTAAGAGCCAGGGTGCTGTTCTCCACGAACTGATCCCTCAGAAGGGGGTTAAAAGCAGAGTAATCAGAATATGCAGTGTGTTGTATAGTTAAGAAACAAACAAAGCGCAGGCTGGAAACGTAATGGAACTAAAACCAGCAAATACGCAGATCTAATGCAACGAATGCCAAAATTTACAAACTACAAGAGAATGTGAAAAGCAGATATAAGGGACTACACCCAATGGAAACCAGATTTCTGCATGAGGTGACTCACAAGACAAAATTACCTAAAAGCACTACAAAAGCAAGCAAACCAAAAGTTTACCCTGAAAAATATCCATCAAATAAAAAAGGGATCCACCAAGCTCCAGGTAAACTATACACAGCATAATGAAACAGTTCCACAGTTTGCATTTCCCAAGTCTTTTAACATTGACCAAAACACACCAGTCACATCATTCTGCATGCATCCTCCGCACCCCCAACATCTGCTTCAAGTCCTAGACCTTCGAACAGCAGATCAACTACTGTCAGTAATCAACCAAGTAGCAAAAATCAGAAAAGAACTCAGCAATTAGCTCGATGATACACAAACAGTAAATATTTGAAGTACAAGAATAACTGCCAACTTCATAAAACCACCTCCCGAAAAAGAAAACAATTCAGTATCATACTACATCCACTCCTCAACAACCCTTCATTTCATTGAACTCTAGTCCAGATTTCACCACGAGGGCGATGGAAATTTTCTCATTCCACCCGAGGTGCCCCTGCGCGCGCACATATTACCTAAGTGGGAAACAAGATCAGTAAAACAAAACAAAGCTTTGATATAGAAGGCATGATACAATACCTTTTTATTTATTTCTAAATATTTTACAAGGGATTTACCTATGAGGGTGATGGAAGTTTTCTCATTCCACACTAGGCTAGGCATGGGCGCACGCGCACACGCTAGCGCACACATATACATATATTACCAATGTGGGAAGCATGATCAATAAAACAAAAGTTTTACAGAGAAGACGTGATACAATACCTTTTTATTTATTTCTAAATATCTTACAAGAGGAAAATAGGAAAGTGGGGATAAAGAGGATACATTAGTAGGAGGCTAGGGAAGCCGATGCCCTCTGCTAAGGCTTGGGCCTTTCTTATATAAAATCATGATCTTAAATATTGCTGGGTGTCGTCACGGCTGACGTTAGATGGCTAATGCTGACTGACGTCATTGCTTATGTCAGATATCAATAATGAAGGCAGTTGGTGCTATCTGACGTCATTGCTTACATCAAGTACCAATAACTGAGCAGCAGTCATCATTGCTTACGCCATGTGGCAATAATTAATGATATTCGTCATTGTTGACGTCCTACGATGCCCTGCCCTTGTTTACCATTATATACTGAATTATTGAATGTTTAATATGGACAGTTTTCATTTTTGTGTCCTTTCATAATTTGCATCTACAATTCGTTTACAAAGTTCATCTTCAGTCGGGCCATGGCAATCTTCCAAGTCATCAATTGTCGTTAATTTGCTAGAGCTTTTGGAGCTTATTGAAGCTGTGTCCACTTCAAAAACTGTTCCAGTTGAGCCTTCATGTATTGGAGTCATTTCTTTTTTATTTCCTCCGAATATTTTCTTCTTAGAGAATCTTTTGACTTCTAAAGAGTATTTTCCTCTTCCTGCTCTATATTAAGCAGAGATTCTAAAAGATTATTTTATTTTGTTGAGTTTTTGTTTTATTTCAGTCATTTGATCTTTTTATTAAGTTTGTTTCGCCATTTGATTAAAAATTTTCGAACCAATATGCGAATGGTATTCCCATCATACTCTAATTTCAGAGTCCATTTAAAAATGTCAGAGATTTCATTTTCAATAAAAAAATACATTGTGCTCTTCACCGCAAAAAAAGAAAAATTCCATATGAAATTTCGGGTGAGATTCCCCATAAGCAAAAAAAATTCTAAGAGATTCAGGAAAAATGCTCAATTCAGCACCAAATTTGATCCACCATTAAGCGAACAATGAAGGCAACTCACTGTTGAGGACAACCGGACATTCAAATAAACCAAGAATATTTAATTTTGAAATTTTCATAATAAAATAATTTGTTAAAGTCGTAAATATAGTCACAGTAATTGTACGAAATTTTCATAATAAAATAACTTGTTAAAGGCGTAAATATAATCACAATAATTGTACGAAATTTTTGTTTCACCAAGTTTCATTACCTTGGCTCTACTAACATGCAATCCTCAATTTGATAGAGAATTTCTCACAATTGACTTTATTGTAATTTATCTCAAAGTTGTGTTGATTTTGGTAGAAATATTCTACTTCAATAGTTTTATTGACTATCAAAATTGCTTTTAGGCATTACCAACCAGGGTGAACCTGAGGCATTACCAATCAAGGTTGTTTGCCCTTCGTGAATTTTTGCAATGTAATGCGAGATAGGCTGAGCAAAAGGCAAACAGTCCTGGTTGGTAATGCCTAAGAGCAATGCTTGAAGGTCAGCATCTAATAATTCTTCTCAACCATTATGGGAAAGTTCACTCTGGAGAAGAATCTTCTCAAAAGAATTCGTATAAAGAAATTCTTGAAATCGAGACTACTTATTTTCAGAAAAAAAATAATTCTGAGCCAATAATTACGTAAGATAAAAATGATATACCAAAAATGAAATAAGCTTGGTCTATTCATAATAAATACCTTCATAGATCATTCTTTCCCAAAATGGAGGAAAAATCCAGAAACATACTAGAAACAATTTTGATAGTCAATAAGGCTATTGAGGAATAAGGCTATTGAGGCAGAATATTTCTACCAAAATCCAAAAGATAAATCTGCAATAAATTACAGTAAAATTATTGAGAAAAAATTCTCCTCAAACATCCTAAACTTGGTGAAACACAAATTTCATACAATTATTGTGACTATGTTTGCGGCTTTAACAATTTTTTTTTATTATGAAAATTTCAAAATTAAATTTCTGATTTATTCAAATATATCTGGTTGTCCTCAACAATGAATTGTCTTCATGTTTCGCTCAATAGTAGATCAAATTTTGTGCTGAATTGAGCATCTTTCTTTACTATCTTACAAAAAGAAATTTTCGCTTATGTTAAATCTCAGCCAAAGTTTCATAAATATGAAATTCTCTTTCACGGGAGAGAGCACGGTGTTTTTTTTTTACTAAAAATAAAATCCACTACATTTTTAAATACTTTGAACCAAGAGAATGATAGAGATAATATTCACATATTGATTAGAAAATTACTAATCAAAATGATGGAACAAAATTAATAAAAAAAGTCAATTGACTGAAATGTAACAAAAAACGAACAAAATAATAGCCTGTTAGAATCCCTGCTTAATAAAAAGCTTCAAGAGGATAATCCTCTTTAGAAATTAAAAAATTTCTCTGAGAAGAAAATATCCTCAAATGATTGAGGAATTATGAAAGAGATGCCTCTAATACATAAACACTCAACTGGAGCAGACTTTTGACATGGACACAACTTCAATGAGCTCTAAAAACTCTAGCAGATCAACATCAATAGATGACTTGGAAGATGGCGGGGCTCCGGCTAATACCTACAAATTATAAAAGGACATAAAAAAATTTTCCTAATCAATCATCCAATAATACAGCACATAATGACCAACAAGGGCACGAGCATCTCTAACCTAAGGACTCCTTCCAGAAGACTCAAGACGTCTCCAATGACGAGTATCATCAATTATTGTGATGTGACGCAAACAATGATGACTACTACTCAATTATTAATTCTTGATGTAAGCAATGACAGCAGACAGCACGAGTTGCCCCATTATTGGTATCTGACGTAAGCAATAATGTCAGCCAGTAATAGCCATCTAACGTCAGCCGTGACAACACCTAGCAACAATTAAGGCCAATGCCCTCTATATAAGAAAGGCATAGGCCTTCTTAGCAGGGGACATCGACTTCCCTAGCCTCCTAACTACTCTTGTATCCTCTCTACCCAACTTTCCAGTTCTCCTATAAAACATCCCCATAAAATATTCAAAAATAAATTAAAAAAAGTATTGTATCAAGCCTTCTCTGTAAATGTTTTGTTTGTTTTACTGATATCGCTTCCCATTTTGGGGTGTGTATTATATATATATATATAGAGAGAGAGAGAGAGACTTGATTGCTTTCGAAAGGATTTGCACATGAATCCTTCACTCAAATTTAATGCTACGACATTCAAATACAAGATCCACTCTATTGAAGTTAACCTACATTATTTAAAGTGATTAAAAAAATTAAGTATTTTGCAGTTTTCTTGTCCCTGCATCAAGTAGGCACAAAATGGACTGACAAAACTATCATATTACTTGAATCTATAACTATATACAATTTCTCAATCTGACTATTTGATCATGATCTAAACATTTAAAAACTCGCACCAACTTTTGTTGGGTTTCAAATATTCTACACTGTTAAGCTAACCAACTCACTATTTTGCCTGTTCATTTTGCGCTTACTTGATATGAATGTGTAAAAAAACATTTAAAACACTTGAATTTTTATTTTTAAGCACTCTAAAAAATGTACAACTCCAACGAAGTGGATCTTCAATTTGAAAGGCTTAACATTGAATTTAAATGGGTAGGATCAATTTGAATGGCTTAACATTGAATTTGAATAGGAAGGATTCACCTCCATATCAAAGGACTTAGATTCATCTCCATATCAAAGGACCCAAATCTCTCTTTATACATACACACACAAATGCATATGTATATATACATATTTACACACACACACACACACATATATATATATATATATATCAAAAGTAAAAATAAATTATAAAAGTAATTATCTACATAATAAAAGTACATAATAGTTACCTTAAGCTACAGCCATAATGATCTTGGCTCTGATACCAAAAGAGGAGAGAGCAACACGGTTCAAAGACTCGACCGAGTCGTATCCGACTCTTATACGTCTCGGCACCCGCTGAGACGATTCTGAGACCCGATTCGAAGGATCCACTCAGAAATGACCGAATCGGTCTTGACTCAGAGTTGACTCGACCGAATTGACCGAGTCACGATACGACTAGGACTGACTCGGTCGATTCGGCCGAGTCAGCTCCGAGTCAAAACCGATTCGATTAAAAAAAATCAAGCTTTCCTGAGATTTAGGGCTTCATCGCCTGCCCGCTTGTTGTGCCGCCTGCGCTGCCCGATCTCTCCCCCGCCTTCGTCACCTACTGCCCGCCGCCGCCGCGAGAGAGGAGAGGGGAGACGAGAGAGGGAGGGAGAGGGAGAACGAGGCAGACGAGGGGAGAGGGAGAGAGCCAGGAGGAGGGTGAGAAAACCAGAGGGAGGGCAAGACTAAAGGGAGAAGGGGAGGGAGAGAAATGAGAGGGGGAAATAGAGTCAGAGAGGGAGAGATCGGGTGATCTCACCCGATCTCTCCCCTTTATCCTTTTTTTTTAATTTTTGGGTTTTCCTTTTTACATTTATTCCCTCAAATCTTTTATATTTCTGAATATATTCCCAAATCATCATATTTCCCCACTTACCCCCCTCAAAACAAATTTGTTTTGTACATGTGCTACATGAATTTTGATGTCTACATTTTTTTTACGATTTGTCATAATTTTTTCATAATTTTTTGAGCTTTCTATGTAGCGTTTTGCGCGTATCGTCCGAGTCAGATCCGAGTCGCCGAGACCAATTCGGCACGATGCCGACCGAGTCGGCAGCCAAGACCGCGACTTTGAACCATGAAGAGCAGGGATCAATATATAAAACAAACTTTTACACGAGTAGATACCAATACCTTATAGATGAAAATATTTTACAAGGATACATTACAATAAGGCAGAAAGGGAGTACAAGGATTGCAGTAGGAAAAGGAGAGTGGAGGAAGGTGATGATCCTTTTGAGACTCAGCCCTTCTTATTTATAGAGAACCATTGGCTTCTCTTAATGTTGGCTATTATTGTGAAGCCAGTGCTGATGATCTTTGTCAATAATTAATGGCTCTCGGGGCTCAATCAATTAAAGATAAAGATTAGCTGATCCTCTAGGTGGTTATCAACTCCCACAGTAGTTTGTGCTATCATTTAAATGTATATAGGGGATTTCATTTTCGATAAAAAAAAAGTGCATTGAACTCTCCCCGAAAGAAGAGAAGATTCCTCTTTTATGAAGTTTGGGTGAGATTCAATCCACACAAGAAATTGTTCTTGAATAGCTTTGGGAACAATGCTTAATTCAGCACCAAACTAAAGTCACCATTGAGTGAACCATGAAGGTAAGTCATTATTGAAGACAATTGGACAAATCCTAATAAATCAAGAATGCTTAGGTTTAGAATTTTCTTAATAAAAGAAATTATTAAAAGCAAATACATAGTCCCAATAATTGAATGAGACTTGTCTTTCAGAGTTTCATTTACCTGGCTCTGTTAGGATATAATCCCTAATTTTTGGGAGAAAATTTCTCGCATGATAACTTTACTAAAATTTATTTCAATTTTCTCTTTTGGATTCTGGTAGAAATATTCTATCTCAATTGTCTTGTGACTATTAATTGATTCTAATATATTTCTAGATTTTTCTTCCATTGTAGGATAAAATGCTCTATATCAATATTTATAATACAAAGCAGATGGAACTTTCATTTTATAGATCATTTTTATCCAATGCAGTTATTGGTTCAGAAATATTTTTCTGAAAGTAAATGGTTTCAATTTCAAGGATTTCTTTAAATGAAGCATTTTTGGAAGATTCTTCCCTAGAAGTAGTGATTTTATATCCTAATGACTGATATGAATTTGAGGAAGACATTGGTCTTCGTGCATTTGGTTTAGTCATTACTAACCAGGGCTGCTTGTCCTTCCCTTGACTTTTACCCTGCATTGGGTTGCAAAAATTCACTAGCAAGAAAATCAGGAAAAGAATTATCTTTTCCTCTAATATACTCAATATCAAATTCAAACAGAGACATGAGACAACTCAGCTTGCCATCTAGCAAAGATTTGCTTAGATGTTAAATTTTTAACATCTTTTTTAATTACTAAATTAGGAGTACAATATGTCTTTAAAAAAAATTGTTACGTAAATCATCTTGAAATTTGTATATACATTTAATAATAGAAAATTTTATTTCTTTGTTGTAAAATTAATTATATTGGGCCGAATTCCATTAGCCCGAATTAAATCTAACAAGTCCCTCGGTTTTATTACCTGGTTAATTTGTTTCAAAATTACTCCATAGCCAATATTACTAGCATCTGTTTTTTTACTATTTTATACCAATCTAGATTGGCTAAATGTAAACATGGAAGGTTTTTAACCTTTTGCTTAATTTTTCTTACCGCGTCAGTATGCTTAGTTGTCTAAGGCGTAGCATTTTTTCTTAGTCTAGAATACAAAAATTTTGTATCTTTGGTTAAATTTTTATAATAATTAGCTACATAATTCAACGCTCCTAAAAAATGTTGTAGTTTTTAATGTCTATAATTTCAGCAGGAAATTCAGAGTAAAATTCAATGCTACTATTAATTGGAATAATTGTTCCATTAGTAATGGTCTGACCTAGAAATCTTATTTCTGTTTGAAACGGTTTCATTTTTGGCGCAGTTATTACTAAGCCATTTTTTAATTGCAAGATGTTTAAATACATTTAAATGTTTGAAATGTTCATCAATAGAATTAGAGAAAATTAACATATCATAAATATAAGATAAAATGAAAATAGTATATTGAATAAATATTTCATTCATAATATTTTGAAATTTAGAAGGGGCATTTTTTAACCCAAATGTCATGACATTTTGTTCATAATGGCCAAAAAGAATTGTGAGTGCAGTTTTATATTTATCTTTCTCTGTTATCTAGATCTGCCAGTAACCAGATTTTAAATCACTATGATAATATTTTTGCATTAACAATTATCTTAAGAAGATCCATTTTATTTGGAATTAGATATCTTATCCATTTAAGCACTTTATTCAGTGGATTGTAAATAATTATTAATCTAGGAACACCTCGTTCTTTTTTAGCTGCATTATTAACATAGAATGCAGTACAACTCCATACTGAATATATTTTTCTAATTATTTTTCTCTAAGAGATGATGTTTCGTACATAGCTCCAAGTATCTCTGGCATCTGACAAGGTCAAGCTTTAGTAGGAATATCCTTTTCATTAGAGGGTTCTTTGTATGGTAAGAAAATTATATGTTGTTTCGTTTCCCAAAAAGCATTGGGATTTACTGCATGTCTGGTTTTTAAACTCATTTTCAACATAATTAATTTTCTGTTAAATTGAAAATGTTTGTAATTGTTTTCAATGTTAATTGTAGTAATTTCTTCTTTAAGAAAATTTATTTGATTTTCCTTGAGATTTGACTTCTTTTACTTCATTCAGAAGTTCTACTATTGGATTTGTTATAAATTCAAAGATAGTTTTTTGCGTTTATAAAAATTAGTAATACCTTTTTCATTAATATTTTTCATAGGCCTTAATTTTCTTTAAAAAGGAGTGTCTGATATCACATGTTGTGATATTTTTTTTACTATGATGAAATGTAAAGAAATACAAATATCAATTTTGCACATACATACGTTACTTTATACGGTGCTGAGTGTTTTATTATTAGCAGCACTTAATTTTTTAGTGTGCTCACAATATTTAATTGGTATAATTCCTTCTTTTATACAATTAAGATCTGCACCGCTATCTACTAGTGTTACTAAATCTTAGATAAAAAAATTACTTATTAATAAGTGGATTAATTTTAATATATTATTTTTTGGGTTATTATAAAATCCATTATTTGTAAGAACTGATCTTTAGGTTCTTGTGATGTTTCACCAATATTTGACACAATTGATTCAGACTCGTATGAGAAGACTCCTATTTCTTTAATTTTTATTTTGTTTTTCTCTAATTTAGAGTCTAGAATTAATAATTTTGTCTTATATTTTTAAGATTTTTATTTCTGTTTTCAAGATATTAATTTCTTGATGTAGATCTTGAATTGTTACAGGTTTAAATTCTTTTTGTTCATATCTTTTTTATTACTTCAAATAACATGCATACATTTTCAGTTTTAGGAAATTTCTCTTCTTTGTCTTTTATAATTATCATTTTTTCTTTTATTTTTTTATCTATATCATTATTTATGATATATTCTAAAATTTCTTTACTTTCCCTATTTGTAATAGTATTCATGGACAAACCATTCATTTCTATCATAGATTTGTAATAATCTACTTGATTATTTAAAGTACAACACTGCCCATTACAGCCTTGACATTCTTCATTTTCTGAAGATGATATTTCATCTCCATCGTTGTTAGATGATCCTAATTCTTGGTCAGATTTTATCATTATTTTAAAGTAAGTTTTTCAAAGACCTTTTCCTTCGATTTCTTCTATTTTCTTTTTTGCATAGCATTTGCTAGCACAATGGCCATTTTTTACCACATTTGTAACATTTTATATTTTTATTAGATTTATTACGCTTTTTCTTATTAGAATGTTCAGGTTTATTATCTTTCTTTTGAAAATATTTTTCTTTCTATTATAAGAGTGTGCTTTATATTCTGTTGTATTTATTTTATTTTTTGTAGGAGATTTAGGACCTTCTAATATAACAAATTGGCTACAAAATTCTCCTAATTGTTTTCTTTCAGAAATTTTGAGTTTTTCAATTGATGTCTCAAATTTAGGTCATTACAGAGAGACAGACCTTCTTGAACACAGACGTTCATTAAATTGCCATATGTATATATGTGATATGGAATTATTCCATCATTTTTATCCCCAAGGGTTTTTCTTACCCTTTCAGAAAACAGATTAGGTAGTCCATCAATAAATTTGGACTTCCAGTGAGGGTTATTAGCATCATATAATTGCATTACCCTATTTAGGAAAGTATCTTTGCACCCTCTAAAATGCGTTAAAGTTGGACACCCTAGATTTTGTAAGAGTTCTATTTTTCTCTCCATGATTTGTTACACCTCTAGTAAAGTGTTCTAAAATTGTGAGTAGTATAAAACAACATCTTGTGTTCGAGTTTCATTTTAAAGCAAATTAAGCATTAAAATTTTCTAATTTTTAGTGTGATACACTGATCCCACCAACCTTACCTTTTAAAGTACCTGTAAATCCACAAGTGATAAAATTAGCTATATCCCTGTTTGTGTTATTATTTTGTTTACAGATAGTAGCATAATTGATCATGAATTTGTCTGTCAGCGGAACCATCAATAATCCATTCATAAATGATTTTGCCATGGTAAGAATTGTGTTAAAGAATCATTTCTTCAAACAAAACATCCATTTGAGTTGGTCCTTTATAGTAATATTTAGTTAACCTTCTTGGATCAAAGTTAATTTTATTAACTTTATTATTATTGGTATTGTTCTGAAATCATTGTTGAACAGTATCAATTTGAATTGGATTTATTAAGTCATTATCAATTAGACTTTAAATATTAGATTCTGATTCTTCTTCATAAACCTGATAATTATTATCGGACGAATCCCCGTCGATAGTGTTTAAATTTGCCTTTTTTAATTTATCAATTATGGAAGTTATTTCTTCTTTTCCTACTGTTGGTGAATGTAATTTAAATTCACTAATTTCAGAACGTGATTTTATTGGCACATTGATGAGGACATCACGCAGTTACCATTTATCTTTTCATGCCTTAGCTTATTTAGAGGATTTTGTATTTTGTTTCAGCTTTATTTGTAGGAGATGTTTAGCTTTATTTTTGTTACTTTGTGGGCGTTTAGTACCACATTGGTTATTTCCCAGTAGTCTTCTTTTGTAAAGCATATATAAGGCCCCCTAAACTATTGTATTGGAGAAGAACTGAATGATTAAAACTTTTCCTCAAATTATTTTGCTAAATTCTTTAGTTTAGTTACTCTCGAGTTTTGGGGTGAGAAGCCCGTGTAAGGGGTGAAAACCCAAATCTTATCCTATTCTCAATTTAAATTTTGGTTACGATTTGAAGGTGATTCCGATCCAGGTGGTTTTACATCATTTTGGTATCAGAGCACTGGTTTTCAATCCCCTTCAAAATTTTCCTTTTCCAAATTTTTTTCTGCTCCAAACCCTAGATCTATATCAGCTCCAGATTTAGATCCAAAAAAAAAAATCACTGTTCAAAAAAAAATTACAGTGAGAATTCTCATCGAAAATCCCTGAAAAATCCAAATCTCCACTGTTCATCTTCTCTCCCTGTTCATCAAATCCCGCCGCCTTCGACACCATCCACGACCCACCACCACCGCAAGCACCCCCGTCACTGGCGCCGTTGCGGGGACCAAACCCTAAGGGCAGATCAAAGGGAAAAAGAGGTGATCGGGCTCGTCGGCGCTCCCCGACCCACGTTGTCGCCTCCTGAAGCTCGTCGGCACTGCCAGATCAACGTCATCGTCTTCGTCTTCATCTTGGCCATCAGTCTTCGGCATTGGATCTCCACTGGTCTACAAATCCACTCCAACAGACCTCGTCGTCGTTCGTCCTCGCCACTGCGACCTCACCAGGCTAACGCCGACGAGGCCTCCTCGCTTCCTCTGCCGTCGACGACTTTCTCAGGCAGCAAAATCACCTACAAGCTTCACCACCACTGCTCCTCAGTCGCCGCCATCTCCTCCGCCCTCCTATGCCGCCAGAGCCCTCATCGAAGCCCTCTGAAGACTTCGTCGAGCTATTGGCAACTTCCCCATTGACATCGGTTCCTTTCCGACCGATCGTTCTCTTCGAGAAGTCCCCAGAGCATCTCCTCCGACCGATCCCACCTGAGCTCCACTAAGATCACCGCCATCGCCACCGCCATCCGCCCTTGATCCAAGTCGCGCTCTGATCGCCGCAACGACTTCGTCTCCCTACTGCCTCCCATCAGCTACAAGCCTCGGTCGTCGCCGCCGCTCGTCTTCATCTTCATCCTTGCCTCCGCTCGACGAAGCCATCGTCGCCGTAGATCTCCAACGTCGCGCCCCCTCTTCTCCCCAGCACGTCGTGGGAGCCTCGCCGGCGATAGCCCAGACCGCTGACTTCGAATCGTCGCCGCCTTCTTCGTCCCACCCTTGCCCTAGCCGGCGCGAAAAGAGAAGGGGAAAAAAACAGAAGAATGATCGGGTAAAGATCCAACCCGATCGGGTTTAAGAAGGTCAGGGCGGGTCGCGAATCCGGGTTGGGAGTTTCGAACCCGAACCCGACCCGAACTAGGGGTCTATCCGCTCCAAGCTGAGCAGATCAGGCCCAGTATTGAACCGGGTCTGGCTCAACGAGAATCCAAACCAGACGAAGTCTGGTTCAGTTCGGAGGCCGTTCAGGGCTCGTTTCAAGTCCAAATCAAGCCGTTTTCGAGGCAGTGGATTCGTGACAATCAGTATTACGCTCCTACGGCAGTCACAATCTGGTTCAAGCTCCGTCGTCTGCCAGGTTCAGCTCAGCAAATCAGCGCACCAGAGTTTGTTCCTGCCCAGGTTAAAGCCTGATTGGCTCCATTATCGAGGTGATATCCTAACTTGATCTAAATTGTTAACTGTTAGATTACTTGCAACTACTATATGGATTGCCATAATTTGTTAGTTGAAATGTTATTTGCTTCGATCTAGTGGTTGCATCAGTATTTAACATTTTTCATCATTTTAGGAATGCATTTTCTTTGCATTTAGAAATTAAACTTTAGGGTATTTTTGCATACATTTAGTTTAATTGACTCTAAGCTTCTCCTCTGCATCTGCTTGTTTGCTTGAGCCATCATGACTAGTCAGCATTCTAAGGACTCTCACTTAGACCAGCTACACAATCTCCATCAGGGTCATATGTCCGTTCAAGATTACATTGTCATATTTAAGAACTTAACCCATCATAGTGAAGTGAGAGAGCATCCTTCTGAAACTCTAACTAGGTTTATTTGGGGTTTACGGCCTAAAATAAAACGCGCTATGATTACTGGTCCCTATGACTTAGACACTTTTGAAGATGCCTTTGATGTTGCACTAAAACTGGACTTGACTTTCAAAACGCTAGTCAATGCCAAGGTCAGATGTTCTAAATGTGAGGGCTATGGACATTATAATTATCAGTGCCCCTCAGAGAGTCAACATCTTAGAACTGTGCCCACTGATGAAGTTGACGGTTCGGAGGCTGTTAAGGATGACCAAGTTTCTTCTAAAATTGTTAATATAATTGAAGACATAGCAATTGATTCTGTCACACAGATTAGTGATGAAATTCACCTGTCTTCTGATAGTGCCAATGATGACGTGGACGAGACAGTTGAGCCTAATATACCCACTGTGCCTAATCAGCCATTCGAGTCTCCTTGTGTTGAACCTAGTTTTATGGTTATTCCTATCAATTCATCTTTTAGGGAGTCACCTGAATTTCTTGCCAAGGTCCAGCAAATGGTTTCTAATACTTCTTTTTCGGGTTGTTTAGAGTTTGTGTCCGAGTCCCGTGTACCTCCATCGTTATATTTGTGTCCTTCTAGACATATTATATCTCTCATTCTCCCATCGTCAAGAGTTATGCTTAGAATACCCCCTGCTTTGCATCTGCCTGTTGCATATATTGATGACATCACTAGACCGATAGCAAATTGCAATGATACTCATAAATTTGTTGCATACCCATATAGTATTTTGCAGGAATTCACAGTTGATAATAGGGTGATGGTTACGAGTCACTCTGAGGCCACGAGAGAGTTGCACGCTTGGCGTAAAGATTTCAATATGACTCTGAAGAGGATTGCGTCCATTGGTTACGAGTTGGATAGCCCGTGGGATCCTGGTATCAGCTCCGTCTTCAGCAAAGATGATGCACCTCGCTCTACTCTCTGTGCCTTGATCGTGCTGCTATCTTCCACAACCGATCCGTCATGGAGACCAGCTCCTCCGCCACCATGGTCTCGACATGATGTACCCATGCTGCTGCCACGACCACCACCTTGGCCCGATTGAGATGCTTCGTGAGGAGAGTCCTCACTTGACATAGTCGAGTTTCTCCCACCCCGAGGGAATTGATGAGGACATCACGCAGTTACCATTTATCTTTTCATGCCTTAGCTTATTTAGAGGATTTTGTATTTTGTTTCAGCTTTATTTGTAGGAGATGTTTAGCTTTATTTTTGTTCCTTTGTGGGCGTTTAGTACCACATCGGTTATTTCCCAGTAGTCCTCTTTTGTAAAGCCTATATAAGGCCCCCTAAACTATTGTATTGGAGAAGAACTGAATGATTAAAACTTTTCCTCAAATTATTTTGCTAAATTCTTGAGTTTAGTTACTCTCGAGTTTTGGGGTGAGAAGCCCGTGTAAGGGGTGGAAACCCAAATCTTATCCTATTCTCAATTTAAATTTTGGTTACGATTTGAAGGTGATTGCGATCCAGGTGGTTTTACATCACACATATAATCATATCTTAACTTTGTGTTCTTTATTAAAGGTGTTTATAATTGGACAACTATATTTAATTTATTTATTAATAATTCTAGAGCAGATTCTACTCATCCCAAAACTTGAATGTATATATTGGTGTAATTATGTTGCCTTGCTATCTTTTGTAATTCCTTTAGTGTTTCTTCCTCATGATCTATCGGTTTGACCAGGGCTACTGCTTCTATAATTTCAGGAGTGTTAACACTAGATAATTTAACGAGTTCAGAAGGTGGATACATGGACCTCATCTTTTTCCCATTCTGGGTAGCACATGTCTTATAGTGTTCTTTCAACACATTAAGCTTATTAAGCTCTTTATTTATACCTCTCTCAATAAACCATCTAGAGAAAAAATTTATATTTTCATTTTTTTATTAAGGTGTATAATATTTATCTTTATATACATACCTTTCTTCTATTGAATAGGTGTTTTCAAACCATTCTTTAAATTGTTTGTTTTCATTAAATTCGTCGCTGAGAAATTTTCTTAAAGGACTTCCTGATGTAAAATCCATTAAATTTATTAATAAAAATACATATTTGATTTACTTAGAGAATCTGAATTAGGTTTCTCATAAATTAGATGAGCAATTGAGGAATTAGAGATGTTAATTCCTTGAACTTCTGATTTTGGTTCAGTTATTCTTTTTGTTATTAGATCTAGATGTGGAACTTCTAGCAAGTTGAGATTCATTTTGATTTTTTGAAGCAGAGATTCTTGCAATTTGCTTGTGGTTAAATCTTCTACTTCACCATCAATTTGAATTATTTGATCTAGATTTGTTTCAATATAGCTTAGATGGTAGTGCTGATTTTAACCAATTTTCTGGAAAGTTGATTTCTTCCCACTTAATTACTCTATTTGTTGCTAAATTAGATGATAACAGATTTGTTTCTACCAGTGTAGTTTTACCAAGTTTGGTTATATATCTAGCTTTAGGAGCTAGTGTATTAAGAACCTTAAAATGGACCCTATAAATTATTGGTATTGTTTCGGATCCAGGAAGAAAATTATATCCATGAGTCTTAAGATTTAAAGACGCAACCTCTAATATATTTGGGTCTGTTATTGATAAACTATGATTGGGACAAACATTGAAATAAATTGGTCCATGACACAGACTAGTCTGCATCACACCCATTAAGGACTGGATCCAATCAAGACACCTAATGTCATGCAAGGTTGTCAACAAGGATGCATTTAATCCTTGCAGAGTAAAGAGGTTTTAATGCAATTTGTATTAAGCCTATATGAATAAAATTGTACTTATCTATGTAAGAAGATAAATCTTCTGATAATAATTTTATTGATGGTTCACTGTTATCTACTTGAACAGTTTTTTTCATTGTTTTCATTATTGTGGAAGACTTAATATCAAAAGTACCTATTTGGTATATCTCTTTTGATGAAACCTTAGGAATTGTCCATTTATTTAGCTCTTCTAGTTGAGAAGGACATTCAACTAAGTTAACATTTTTAACTAAATTTTTTTTTCTTACTAAGGTTTTTTTGTTGAGCTCTAGACCTATTGGGCTCATCTTAACCTTGTTAAGGTTGTCTTTCAACCAAGAAATGAAGTCGTACACCCTGTAAGGGGTTCTGAACTTCTCCTCGATATTCCTCTGAATTAAGAGTTGAGGTGCTTAATTTGCCTTTTTGATTTGAAAGTACAAACACTCAAACAAGTATAAGTTCTAAGACACTATCAAGTACTTTGATCATGAAAATAATTACTTTTATAACTTATTTTTCTTTTGATCTAAGTTTAAAATATCTAATCCTATTGATAGTCTGTAAAACATAGCACGACTGTCAACGATTTTCAGGCAATACGCCATCCCGACAACAACCCTACGTGACTTTCAGATGTCATCCCACTAGGTGGCACCCAGATCTAACAATACTAGATAATTTAACTATACTTCAAAAGTAAAATAAATTATAATAGTAATTATCTACAAAATAAAAGTACAGAATAGTTACCTTAAGCTATAGCTAAAACAATCTTCTTGGCTCTGATTATATATATATAGAGAGAGAGAGAGATAAACTTATGTCATTCCAGAAGGATTCAAGGCCGAATCCTTTCCACTCAAATACAACCCTACGAAATCTGAATGCAAGATCCACTCCGTTGAAGTTGATCTACATTATTTCAACGAACTAAAAATAAAAAATCATGTATTTTGAAAACTTTTTGCCCATCCATCAAGTAGGAGCAAAATGGACAGCCCAAATAATGAGTTGGTAAGTTTAACGACGTAAAATATTTGAAATCTAACAAAAATTGGCGTGTTAGGGTTTTTAAGTGTTTAGATGATGATGAAATAGTGGGATCAAGAATTTGTATGTCTAAAGACGTGAATCTAAGCAATATACTATTTTCAACCGTCCATTTTACACCTACTTGATGGATGGGCAAAAAGTACTCAAAATACATGATTTTTGATTTTTAGTTACTTGAAATAATGTAGATCAACTTCAGCGGGATGGATCTTGCATTCGAATGTCGTAGAGTTGTATTTGAGTGGGAAGGATTCGGCCTCAAATCCTTCCGGAATGACACAAGTCTATACATACATACATATGTATATATGTTTGTGCACACACGCCTATATAAATTGCTGGCAAAAGTGTAAGGTGCCAAAAAGAAGTATACATACTCAGTAATGTGCCAGCAGAATTTACACTTTTGCTCACCTTGGATAGCGGCCATAATCAGGACTTCTCTCCCTTTCATATGAGGGTCCATTGTAGCAATCATAAACTGGACTCCGTGTACAGTCATAGTCAGGGCTTGGGCAGCGGCTGTGATTCACGGGACTAACAGATCGGCCATATGGACTATCACCGTGCCTACCATATCCTCCTCTTTTAGGGCTGTCACCGCGCTCTCCATCATCTCTAAGGGCATATTCAACAGAAACTATGCGATCCAGTATCTTGCTGAATAGAGAGAAGTGATAGTGTAGGTTAGCTACTCACAAACAGAGTAAACAGTAAAAACTAATAGGGCAAATGGAATAAAGAAATAGAAAACATTGACACAAGGCAGCATAATAAGAGGACCTAAGAAATTAAAATTTCATGAAAGGAATAAATGAGGAAGAAAACAGAAATGAGATTAACCTCATGTCGGTGCATTCAAGGGCCTTAGTAGATTCCTCCTGTGTTTCAAATTACACAAATGCAAAGTTCTTCCTGATCCGAACATTTAATACTTTACCATAAGGTAAAAAATGCCTTTCAATGACACGAGTCCTTGTGTGGATAGGGTCAAAATTAATAACAAAAAGTGTTTTAGTAGGCCTCATATTTGCCACTGCCCTAGAGCCATCCCAATGTCAAGGTCCACCACGCTCTCCTTGCTGAAAAAATACCATGCAAACAATTAAACATTATATGGCATTAAAATTCTACAATTAAGAAAGGTAGATGCAACAAAAACTTCTATTATTTGATTACTACCAGAATATCAAAATGAAAAATGAACACGCTTGGCATGTTAAAATATCAACCATTGATGTCAAAATCTATTAGATGCTAACAGGGGAAACTTACACTTGACCACTCTACTGAAAGCCTGCGTCTGCTATAACCAAAGGGTCTGTCATGGAGGTCATGGATGGCATCTTCTGCATCACGCTCATCCTCAAAATAAACAAAAGCAAACCCTGCAATGAAACAATAGTTAAGATGGAGAATACAGGTGTACAAAAGGTTGATATTATTTTAATTTTCTACATGCCATTACGACACGTAAATCAGGTCATTTGTCCCAGCTAAAAGTAGAAACATAACTACAGCTGTAGATATTTGTCACCTTATGGACATTAGAATTTGAATAATGAAGTACTTGTACGTAGGAAATAAAGCATGGTGACACATGCATTAACTCCAAGGCCAAAATCCTTGCTGACCATGCTACGCCAATGGTGGACCCACGATCAACAGGCATCGCAAAGGTGTTTCGGAGCGACCAGTAAGCATGGCATGGCAGTATGGCACGACCAGTAAGCATGGCATAAGGAGCGACCAGTAGGCATGGCACAGTGATGAAGTGACCAGAAGCCATAGCATGTGGTATGTAGCGACCATTATGCATGGCATGGTGATGGAATGGCCAGAGGCATAGCATAGCATGTGGTATGGAGAGACCAGTAGGCATGGCATGGTGCTACGACTCCATCAACAACCATGCTTGGACAATGCAAGGAATGAGAAACAGATCATGTAATGGAAATGAAGTATGCCAGTGATGAAAGGAAGAAGCTGATATGCTGGCACAGAGGTCGCCTTTGACATGGAAGGAGTTTGCATAGCGGATGGAGCCCAGAAAGAGCTCGGGTTTGTCTTAGTCATTGTTCTAAAAATCGGATTAATCGGCCGATTAATCAGCCGATTAATCCTATTCAGTGGCAGCCCGCTTAATATTACATTAATCGTTCTGATTATGCGCTCGAGCGATTAATCGGGTCCAAAACTATTAATCCCCGATTAATGCGCGATTAATCCGATTAATTCCCGATTAATCCGATTAATCATTTACGTATTTCATATGTTTTTTATTTGAAAAACTTATTATTTGTGTGTGTTGGATCGCTAAGTAGTTTATGTTGTGATGTTGATGATTTGATAATGATCTTTTATTAAATAGTAGATGAACTATTATTTATTAAATAGTAGATGAGTTATAATATTTTATTATTGTATATTTTGCATAAATTGATACTTATATTTTATTATTTTTGATTATTTTTTAAATTAACTTATTTAGCAATCTTTCTCCATCATTCTTTAAAGCTTAAATTGACTAATTTTTTATTTTTCTTATTTTGCAAGTAAGTTCTTTGATTTATATTTATGTTGCAAAATTTAAAATGTTGGATTACTAATTTGAAGAGATAAGTTCTTTTACTTCTTTTTTTTTACTATTTATTCATATTGTCTTGTTCATCATATCATGGTTTATAACTTCACATCTAGATATTGTCTTGTATAATATTTAGGTATTTTCAATAATTAATTGTATATATTCATATGTAATTGTGTATAAATATAATTAAATATATTAAAAATTACAAAAACGATTAATCCCTGATTAATCTCCGATTAATCCGATTAATCATTATTCAGTGTTGGACCGCACGAATAATGGAACCGATTTTTAGAACACTGGTCTTAGTGGTTCCTGCGTCAAAACAAACATTTAAATATGTGTGTCCTCCCATACAAAAAATGACATATAGCCATATCAAATCAACAAGTGTCTGAGACGGGCATATACTATATCATGCTCACACCCAATGCTTAATCACTCTTCTCTATGGATGCAAATGGGTAAGATAAGAGCCTTTCTAGGAAAACCAACTTCCCAGCAAATATTTTACCCATTTAAGAAAGTTTTGAAAACTATAAATTAAATATTGTAAAGACATCCAACCTCTATAAATTAAATTAAATGAAATGAACTGAGAATCTAGCGATCACCACAACTGAAAAGGTGCATTAGTTTAGAACAATTAAATGCACATTTAAAATAAAGTTTCAAGCTTTATTTGACACAGCAAAAAAGTATAAAAGGTCATTATTCTTGACAGGAAAATTCATCAAATTGCATGTGCTTAAACTGAACAACTTTATTTTATTAACAAACTTGAATAGTTGATTTAAATTCTAAAGTTAGTCATGGTGAAAACACGCCTTCAGGCTACAAGGATTCCATGTCCCAAAAAGAATTTGAGAAGTAATAAAGTCAACTGCAAAAAGGACAAGAGAAATGATCCTTAAACAGGAAAGGCATCAACCTTAATTAGAAAACCACCTTCAGGAGACACAGCAGTAACTAGATATATGTAGCCAAGTACATTATATAAAGGGTGTTCTTCTTTAAGTGAATACAAAATGAGAAGGGGGGAAATCATTAATCACAACTTTATCAGATGTTGCTGGCACCTGGGAAGAGCAAACACAAGATATATAATATATGCTCAAAGTGTAGGATACAAGGGACACAACATCAAGGCAATAGATAATTATATATGTAAATTTTTTATATGCTATATATGTAAAAATGATCTTTTATATAAATAATCTTATCCAAGAACTAACAATCTAGTCTATCTTCCTTTAAATAGATAACTAAAATCCTTGTACATGGTCTCTTTATTAAGGAAAGACAAGATGTGACCAAAATATATGGAACAAGAAAAATATTAACCCCCCCCCCCCCCGATTGTGTAGACACAATTCCGCGCCCCCATTGAAATCACTAAGCTGGCATTAAACATCAAAAGGAGTATCTAATAAGAAACTGTGTAATGGATGTAAGTCAATACAACATTGCTTCTTGTATGTTGCTGAATTTTACAACTCAATAAAATTATAGGATGCTGATATCAAATTTCATTAATAGAACCAAAAACAATGGAACTGCTTCAGGGAATGGAAAAAGTACAACAGTGCAACTAACAACATCAAAAACTGGTCAGGGCATGCACAAAGTACTTTTTACATTCTGAGATATAAATAGTAACTTACAGATATTAGCAGGATTGCAAGCCATGTCACATGCACAGCCAAAATATGACGTAACCAATATAATGATACCAACCAGAAAAAAGAAAATTAGATTAGACTATATTATGGTACATACTCGCAAAATGTTATCCCTTCCTTGACAAGAAACATTGAATTGGTTCTGACATTTTTAATGCACATTAGAAACATAACACCTATGCTTACTCTCCTAGTAATTAAAAAAAATGAGAATTTGATTCTAGGCTTGTAAATTTCTAGCCCACAAAGGCAAGAATAACACATACTTCTAAAATAAGACCGGCGGCATTTTACTACCACTCAAGACCCTCTATTCAATCAGTGCTGCATATCATACAGAGATATATACAAGTGCTATTTTTGATGCATGAGATTACTTAGTAAACGGGTTACTTGGGAAACAAATGTACATCATGCAATTGCTCAGGAAGCGTCTGCACATCAAGTATATTCTTCAGTTTCTGAAAATATGGAACAAATCAATGGATCAGGCAGTTAAGAAATAAAAAGAACGTATACAACAAGAGACCAAAACCCTTTTTCCCCTCTTTTCGCTGCTAAAGAACAATTACCAAATCTCCAACTCCTAAAGAAATAAAAAGAGAGAGAGAAAACCTAAAAAAAAAAAAAAGAAATAACAAGATGTAATAACCCTACAAAAACCCTAACACCTTTAAAGATCGGAGAAAAATCTAAAAGAACAACGAAATCTTGACCCTATAACAAAGATCATGAAGCAAGACGCCGAGGAAGAAAAGGAAACCAGTGAGGATTCTTAAGGAAACCCTAACCGCAGACAAGAACAGACGATACCTTGAGATTCACGAGAAGAGAGAAACCCGCGAGAGAGATGGGATAAAAAAGGAGGCTGGAATTGCTGTGGAGAACGATAGAAGAGAGAGGACAAGTTTAATCAGTAAAAAGTGGGGCCTAATTTCGGATGTGGGCTTAAAATTTAATTAATAATGGAGGTTCTTTTTTCAATTTGGCTCTTGGGCTGCGACCGGTCTTTTCGGTCCATCAGGCTTTTGCCGTTTTCTTTTAACTTTTTTTTTCCTTTTCTGTTCCTTTTTTTCTGTATTTGGGTAATGGTTCCAACAGCCCACGGCCCACCTTCAACTCTCCAAGCCTACAAATAACTTCTTATTGTACCGGGCTTGGGCCTTTGCCGAAACAAAATAATAACTAGTGTACCGCTCTATCGGCATTGGGAAACCGGCCGATTTGCTACCGCCGAGCGGCGAAGAAGGGGAGAGGAGGTGGGGGAGAAGAAAAAGAAGGGGGGCTGCTCGCTCTCTCTCTCTCTCTCTCTCTCTCTCTCTCTCGCTCGCTCCCTCTCTTGCGTATCACCGTCGCCGTTTGCTCTCTTTTGCGCGGATGAAGACTGAGAGACGGACGGACAAAATTTCTATATGAGTCACTAGAGAGAACTTCCCTTCGATCGGTTTTGATTTTTAAAAAAAACTTCTCATTGGGTTCAAATAATTTTTGAAGGTTATTTTTTCTTTTGGACTGAGTTTGTCTAACAAATAACAAAAATATGCGATTTTGTGTAAATTTTTATAAAAATAATAATCCGTATATTTTTTGGGTAAGTGTTTGGATAGATGAGAAAGTAAGAAAATCACTCAAAATCACGATTTTAAAAATTTCTAGTCTGAATAAAAAATTTTCAAATTCCATGATTGTCTTGTCTAGATACATGATTGTATTTCTTAAATACATGGTTGCATTTCTTATTTTGACTTGATAACTTTTCAAACCAAACAATGAATATTTAAATTATTTAAAGTCCTCGTTCTATAGCTTTCAAATCTATAAAACATTAAAAACCTGTTTTTTTTTCCTTTGTAACATCCAAACACAGCCTTAAATTTTTTTAAGGTACATTGGGTTCAAATAATTAAACCCATGTGTTACCTGTCACACAACTTTCTAATGTGTTAGATAAAATTGGCTCTATTAATAAATGGTATTATCACATATGCTATGACCACACACGTGCGGGGATATCTTTAGTGACATTGGATGTACTGGGAATAGTGATGCTACTTCACACAGAGTTCACATAAGAAGATCATTAACACATCTTTACATAGAGTTTGCATTCGGAACTTTGCTTGGTGAAGTGTGGACCTTATTGGATGTTCTACGATTTGTTCCCTTTGCAAATTAAACGGTCGAGAATATTGAGTCTAGAGATGAAAATGGTTAGATTTCAGGTATCCATGATGAAGATATTTTTCAAATATTAGGAAGTTCTATGCTCGCTCCTAATCAGTTGTTTGTGATGTAATTTTTCGACGCTTAGAAATGGTTTTGAGAATCTTAAAACGAAACAAAGTGTGTATAACTAGATTTGTAACGGGATATTGAAACACACGTCGATAGGATAGTCTCGTGTCCCGTCGAAATTTGATGTAGGACTATGTTGGACTTGTGGCCCCAGGATGGTCGGGTCCAACCCATGTGGGTTGCAATTCCGGGCATAATCCGAATAGGCCTTACCGTCTCCCAATTGATGGGGAGCGAATGTTTTCACCCCAAAAACTGAGGAAGGCACCCCACAAATTATTACAAGTGTGTCATTATTTTTTTTTTTTTGGACATTTTCTCTTTTGATGAAAAGTTTAAAATATTATTTTCTTCCTTCTCCTTTCCCCTCCTTCTCCCCCGCTCCCTTTCCCCTCCACCGCTCCCCCTCCCCGGCCTCCCCCTCCTCCTCTCCCACCCCCTGCCCCCTCCCCGCAATCTGGTATGTTCAGCCAGATTGGCCGAACAAGGGGGATCGGGGGGAGGAGGAGGAGGGGGATCGGGGTGGGGGGGGGGGGGTGGAGGCCACCGAGGGGGAGCGAGGGGGAAGGGACGGGGGAGGGGGCGAGGAGGTTGGGGGGAAGAGGCGGTCGCCGGCGAGAGAGGGGCAGAGGCCAGGGGGTTGGGGTTGCCGATGAAGGTGAGAGAGGAGGAGGAGGAGAAGAAAAGGGTATTTTGACATTTTTGAAAAAAGAGAGGGGTGTCTTTAACATTGGGGTGTCATCATCACTTTTTGGGGTGGAAATATCTGCTCCCAAACTGAAGCAGAGTAAGCTCCTTCGCGCGAAGGATCGGGATCACAGCTGATGAACGGCCTGATGGGGAGAGAAACGTGTTTTGTGGATTGGGCTCACAAAAAGTTTCTTTCTTTTTTTTTTTTTGGTTTACCATTCTACATCTGGGACATAAATCTATCCAGACGGATCCGGTCCTTCACGCGAATGAGCTAACTCGAACCCCTCCCAATTGGAAGTTGTTTTAAGGTTATGGCTAGTATGGTTTCATTATTATGTGGCCCTTCCTCTGATGTGGTAGATCTCATTGATGAACGAGATCGCTGATATAGATTCTTGCTCAGAGGACTCCGAAATAGGTTGTATATAGCCACCTACTCTCTCTCTCTCTCTCTCTCTTCTCTCTCTCTCTCTCTCTCTCTCTCCCCCCCCCTCAATGCCTATTTGTATTCTATTAGTTTCCTTAAAAGCTCGTGTTTGTCGTGGATAGTATGTGGAAGTTTCACGGAAGATCGTTGTATCTATCTACATTGTTGTAGTGATCAATTGTGAGAATTTCCCAGGATCAAGCCACGTGTCCCGCCGCACCAAGAGCATCACAAATCGAGAACAAACTCGTCACATCAAGTATCACATCTAACCCCAAGGAAAGAGATCATGCCTTATCCTTACATCACACTCAGTTCGAGGAGAGAGAGATCTCGGTCCTCGCCCTAAATTTGCATCCCATCCCTAGGAGAGGACCCCAAGTCTCATCCCGGGAGCACATCCAATCCTAAGGAGAAGCTTCAGGATCAAGTTTCTCCCCGATTATCACAATACAGTTCTTCTATGAGGATTCCCTCCTTCACTGGATCTAGTTCAGTACCAGGATATCCCACGTTCCAAATAACTCCCCTATTTCAATGGAGGCGGATACAAATGGCAGCGGATATCCCGGCATGGCAATCTCAACAATCAAGCGCAGCAATCCGAGCAGTTATAGAAGGATTCCAACCAGAAAATCATGCAGATATGAGGATCCCAAGACAGCGCCATTAGTTACGTTTCTCCTAGGTGTTTATATCCCTATATATCCCTGAAGGAAATGACCGAATTAGACTAAAGAGGACCAATCTAAATCTGAAAATTGTAAATAAAGGAATACTCCACTGAATTTCGCTGTCACCCTCAAAATATAGTGAATTCTCTCTCTTTCCTACCGTGATTTTTCTCATTTAAGTTTTCACGTAAAATTTGTCTCTGCCCGTTTACTGTGTTGAATTTAAAATCATAACCTCGATTTAAACACAACTCATTTTCATTTGTGGAGCGAGATTGACTGTTTGATCAATCATGCAGGAAAATCTCCACCGCAATTGTGGGGATCTCTCCATGGAGACCTAACATTATCTAGAACATGGAAAGATCTCAGAGACTCATGGGAAAGGTATGTTTTCTTCCACAAGGTATATGATCTATGTATTCAAGGATGTATTACATTATAATTTATTACAATAGTTAATTTGATATTATTTACCACTTTTGCAAGCGTCAGTCTCTAAATTTTCATTATCTTAAAAAAAAAAAAAATCCCGAAATTTCTCATTTTTAACATCACGTGTTTTTCACGTGCAAATAAAAAAAAACTTGAGAAAATTGCGGGTACCGTGTTGAAACAGGGGGAAAACGAGGATTCATGATCCATCACTGGCCAGCAATTGACTTCAGACAATTCATTCGGACAAAAAATCGTTAAAAAAAGTGTCCCCGTATTCGATGGGATTGCACACCATGTGTACTTCTGGTTGCTTACTGAGAGGACAAGCGTTGAGGAAACGCATGAACAGTGTGCAAAGCCTACGGACAAAAGCAATTCAGTTCATCTTTTATTATTATCCTGCTTTCTCCCTTGGAGCACGCAACAGAAATGCATGACTAAGGGATGGTCATTTAAACAAAAGACTACCAAACTCCAGCTTGGAAGCTTCCAAGTACTTTCCTTGTACTGAAGTTGGAGTGGGTGGTTTCCTTTTTTATCCATTTTTATATTTGAATGCTTTTGCTCGCCTTCACCTGTTCCCGCAAGAAGATTCGCCATTGTTTTCACCAAGGTTGTTTAAGGGCCTGTTTGTTTCGTTGCAAAACGTCGCAAGTCGTAAGTCGTAAAATGAGAATGGAAAAAATGAACTGTAGCAGAGAAAATATATTGTGTTTTACGGTGTTTGGTTGATAAAGTGAAATGCAAATGGAAAAGTATATTGTGTTTTACGGTGTTTGGTTGATAAAGTGAAAGTGTAAATGGTAAAGTATATTGTGTTTTACGGTGTTTGGTTGGTAATGTAAAAGTGTAAGTAGAAAAGTTGACCACAAAATTAACTGTAGCAGTGATTTAAATATTATAAATACTATTAAATTAAATCTACTATTGCAAATTAAATTGTATTAATAATTTGAGATAAAATATTAATAATCTTAATATTTTATTTATAACAATAATATTAATAAAATATTAGTATAAATAGTAAAATATTACTAAAATATTAACTAAATAAATAATATAAAATTTAAAAAAATATAAAGAACATTAATAAAATTTTAAGAATACTAATAAAATATAAATATTAAAAAATGTTACAACAATAATAAAATATAGTTATAATATTATAATATTAAAATACTTGAAAATTATTATAATATAAATTTTATTATAATATTATTGTAATATTATAGAAATATAAAATTAATAAAGTAAAAAATAATTATAATTTAATAATAAATTATCATTATAGTATTATTATACTGAATTATTATTACAATATTAACATAATATAATAATAAAATATATTATGATATTAATAAGTAATTTTTTAAATTAAAAATAAATAATTAAATATATAGTAATTTTATATTAAAGTATAATACTGTTATATTAATAAAATATTAACTCTAAATAAAATAATAAAAAATGGAATAAGTATTAATAAAATAATAAAATATTAAATTAAAATATTAAATTAAAATAGTAAAATATTAAATATTAAAACATTAAAAAAGTTAAAGATTAAAAATATAAAATAATTAAATAATTAAATAAAAAATTGAACACTATTAAAATATTAAATATTTAATAATATTTAATTATATATTGATTATCAAGTAACTGTTTTGAACTGTAAGTGTAACGGTCCCAGTTAAAAATTTTCCATTTAATCATAATCATCTCGTACAATCCAAGCGTGGGACCCATCAGGGTATAATACTTCCAGTACAATCATCAGAAACTCTTTACTATACATCAGAAATTCTACTAAGATAATATCGAGACTTATCATGCTAACACCATAGTTCAAGATCTATAAGAACACAGTCTATAATTTCCATATCGGAATGTATATATACATAGTTAGAGTCCAACACCAGGTCCAAAATTACAAGTCAAGGGTAATACCCAACTAAAGTACGCATGTTTATACAACATCATATACATAACAAAAGTACTTCTAAAACAGTGGTTCCGATGATGATTGCCCGCGCAATTGCCCTTAAGCGGGTCCCTTGCCCTTGTCCAAACCTGTAGGTGGAGTTAGAATAGAGTGAGCTTGACGGCTCAGTGAGTAAAACAATATTTAAATATACTTAGCAAGTAGGTATACATGGTTAAATTATCCGGTTGACATGTGTGACGATATACTATTTTTATAGAATCTCGTAATTAGCCATGAGCCAAAACAAAACACAGTAACAATGCCTGACTAGTCGACTAGGCCACTCTATAGTCGACTAATTCTAACTGTAAGTCGACTAATCACGAAGCTATAGTCGACTGATTATACTTCACACGTACCTGCTTCTTTACTGGCAGCCAGGGACTTATGTAGTCGACTACCCTTCCTGGTATAGTCGACTAACTCAAGTACTAGTCGACTAGAAGTCCCTATAGTCGACTAAAACTGTGAAAAATTGTGTTACTCACTGTATGTCACTTATAGTCGACTACCCTCCTAGTGTAGTCGACTAACCCAATATATTAGTCGACTAGTAAGTAGACTATAGTCGACTAAAACTGTGAAAAACAGATTGTTAACTTTCTGTTTGCTCTCTGTATCTGGGATTAGTCGACTACAGTCTATATGTAGTCGACTAATCCTGCTACCCAGCAGGATATCTGCCTCAAATATCACACGTCTAGTCGACTATCCCAGGGACCAAGTCGACTACCCTACATAGAAATTGCCTGACAAGATGCTATTCCAGATTAAATGTTAAGGGTTTATGCATGAATATAACATAGGACTTATATCATAGTGATGTCCATATACATACACATAATCTCCCCTTCTACGCCTCCGGTTCAACCCGGTCCCTTCCTCCGATACAATATATATAATCTCCCCTTCTACGCCTCCGGTTCAACCCGGTCCCTTCCTCCGATACATAATATATAATCTCCCCTTCTACGCCTCCGGTTCAACCCGGTCTCTTCCTCCGATGCATTCATGCCATCATATAATATCAATATGCAAGACATGTAATAAAATCATGGATTCATAAACAACATGAGTAATACTTGCGGAATTGAAACACATGAACCCAAAACATACATAAGGTCAAATACTTGTATATCTCTTACACTTATTTCATTTCCTACTTATTTCTACTCATCATGTTGTTAAGATTAGCATGTTCTACTCACTCTTGAAGTAGTATGGCCTGATTTTTTGCTGTTTTTTGACTGTTGTTGCTGCTGCCCTCTTTTGCTGCTGCAGTGGCTGTTGCTTTGCTGCTGCAGCTGCTCCTTTGTTGCTGTTGCTGCTGTTGTAGGAAAAGGGAAGAGAGAGGGAGAGAGTTTGTGAAGAAGGAGAGAGCTTTTGATCAAAAATGTTTAATCCTCTTCATCTCCCTTTATTTATAGTCTCTAATCCCCCATCAAAATGTGCCATGTGTCCCCTAACATCCCATCAAGTCTAATCAACTCCCTAATCAACTCCATGCCTCTCCCTTCTCCATGAAGTACAAGCATGGTGGGGATGGTGGTGATGTTGACTTTGGGGCATTATTCTTATACGTATAAATACTTACGTATACACTTGCATATACATACCCGTATAATACCCGTATAATACACATGGCTTACTAAGACATCATGCATGCATACTAATTCCATTACCCCTTATGATTATTTAGGACAAAGAAATGCTTTAATTAAGGCAAGTGTTACATTCTACCCTCCTTATGGAAGTTTCGTCCTCGAAACTTAACGTACCTTGGAACAAATGTGGATAGGCTTTTCTTATCTCTTCTTCCAGCTCCCAAGTGGCTTCCTTTATGTTTTGATTTCTCCATAAGACCTTGACCAAGGAAATATTTTTGCTTCTCAACTGCTTCTCCTTGCGATCAAGAACTTGTACTGGTTCTTCCGCGTAGGACATGTCTTCTAGTATATGCAGGGGTTCATAGGAGATAACGTGATCAGGATCGGGCACATACTTCCTCAGCTGAGATACATGAAATACATTGTGCATCCGTTCTAAGGCAGGGGGTAGGGCCAAGCGGTAAGCAACCGGTCCAATTTTATCCAGTATTTCAAACGGACCCACATATCTAGGGGCTAATTTGTTCTTACCACCGATGCGTCTCACTCCCTTCATGGGAGATACCTTCAGGAAAACACTATCCCCTACCTCAAACTCCATGGTCTGCGACGATTGTCTGCATAAGCTTTCAGTCTGCTCTGGGCTGCTTTCATCCTTTCCTTGATTAGCTTGATCTTCTCCGTAGCCTCTTGAATTACATCGGGGCCGAACAGTCTTCTATCCCCAACTTCCTCCCAACAGATTGGTGATCTACACCTCCTCCCATACAATGCTTCAAAGGGAGGCATACCGATAGTGGACTGGTAACTATTATTATAAGCAAACTCCACTAAGGGTAAATAGTTGTCCCCACTTCCCCCAAAATCCAGTACACAAGTTCTCAACATATCTTCCAATATTTGAATGGTCCTTTCTGACTGTCCATTCGTTTGGGGGTGGGCTGCTGTACTGAGTTGTAATTTAGTGCCCATAGCTCTGGACAAACTCCTCCAAAATCTGGATTGAAATCTTGGGTCCCGATCTGATACAATGGATTCAGGTACTCCATGTAATCTGATTATCTCTTGGACATATACCTGAGCCAGTCTTTCCATTGAATAATTGATCCGGATAGGCAGAAAATGGGCAGATTTGGTGAGTCTGTCTACCACTACCCAGACTGTATCCAGTCCTTGGGACGTCCGAGGAAGTCCAGTGACAAAATCCATGGCGATTTGACTCCACTTCCATTCAGGAATAGATAAAGGTACTAACAAACCTGGGGCTTCTTATGTTCCGCCTTTACTTGTTGACAGACTAAACATTTGTGAACAAAATTAGAAATGTCCACCTTCATTCCATCCCACCAAAAGTTATGACGCAGATCTTGATACATCTTTGTGCTTCCGGGATGAGCTGTATAAGGTGTACTATGAGCCTCCTTCATTATTTCTTCCTTGATCTCTGTTACATCTGGTACACATAATCTGCGTCCAAGTCTTAGTACATCACCTTCTATTTGAAACTCCTTGAGTTCTCCTTCTTGCACTTTCTTCATCATCTTCTTTATTTGAGTATCTCCTTGTTGGGCCTCTTTGATCTTGTCGTATAGATTAATTTGGATCTCACTTGATTCAGTTGATACTCAGAATTTGAAGAACCAATGACTCGCACTTCTATTTGCATTTCTTCTAGATCTCTTAATATTCTTGCTTGACGAGTCATCAAGGCGGCCAGAGTCCCTCCTGATTTCCGGCTCAAAGCATCAGCCACCACATTGGCCTTCCCAGGGTGGTATTGAATAGTAATATTATAATCCTTCATTAGTTCTAACCACCTCCTCTGTCTCATGTTCAGTTCCTTTTGTGTGAAGATATATTTCAAGCTCTTATGATCAGTAAAAACTTCACAAGATACTCCATACAAATAATGTCGCCAGATCTTTAAAGCAAAGATCACAGCGGCTAATTCCAAGTCATGAGTGGGGTAATTTCTTTCATGGGTCTTCAATTGTCAGGATGCATAGGCAATAACTTTTCCGTGTTGCATTAACACACATCCCAATCCCAGTTTTGATGCATCACTAAAAATGACAAATCCTTCAGTCCCCGAAGGTACAATTAGGCAGGAGCAGATGTCAGCCTAGCTTTAACCTCCAGGAAGCTCCTATCTTGATCTTCTCCCACGCAAACTTCTTATTCTTTCTAGTTAATTGGGTCATTGGTGCCACAATCATAGAAAATCCTTATATAAATCTTCTGTAGTACCCTGCTAATCCCAAGAAACTTCGAACTTCAGTAACATTAGTGGGTCTAGGCCAGTCTCGGATTGCTTCAATCTTTACCGGATCTACTGATATCCCTTCTTTAGATATAATATGGCCAAGAAACCCTACCTGCTCTAGCCAAAATTCACATTTCTTCAACTTTGCATAGAGTTGCTTCTCTCTCAAGACTTGAAGGATAATTGTAAGATGTTTCTCGTGATCCTCTATATTATTTGAGTATACCAGGATATCATCAATGAATACTACTACAAACTAATCTAGATATGGTTGAAATATCCGATTCATTAAGTCCATAAATGCTGCCGGGGCGTTAGTAAGTCCAAAAGGCATGACTAGAAATTCAAAGTGTCCGTATCTTGTTCGGAAAGCTGATTTGGACACATCCTCGGGTTTGACCTTCAACTGATGATACCCCGATCTAAGATCTATTTTAGAAAATACACAAGACCCTTGTAATTGATCAAATATGTCATCAATTCGAGGGAGAGGGTACTTATTCTTGATAGTTGCCTTATTCAATTCCCGATAATCAACACATAGTCTCATACTCCCATCCTTCTTCTTTACAAATAATACAGGTGCTCCCCAGGGAGATATACTTGGCCGAATGAAACCTTTGTCTAATAAGTCCTGCAATTGAGTTTTAAGTTCTTTCATTTCTGCAGGGGCCATACGGTACGGTGCCTTCGAAATTGGGGCAGTACCGGATATTACATCTATTGTAAATTCTACCTCCCGATCTGGGGGCAAGCCTGGTAAATCTTCTGGGAACACATCAGGGAACTCATTCACAATTGGAATAGTCTTAATATTTATATCAGTCCTGGGGTATCCAACACCGAAGCCAGAAATCCTTGGCACCCTTGTTTCAATAACTTGGTGGCTTTGATGGCTGATATGTGAGGTATATCATAACTAACTTTCTCTCCTTCAAAAATAATTTCCGGAGTTCCTTTCATGTTAAAGATAATCCTCTTTTTATTACAATCCACCTGAGCACCACAAGCAGACAACCAGTCCATTCCTAGTATGGCATCGAACTCCATTTCGCCTAGCTTAATCAGATCAACAAATGTCTTCATTTCTCCAATTATCACTTCACAATTCGTATATCTAGTGCTAGCTATCAAATTCTCCCCTATAGGTGTGGACACAACCAACTGAAATCCTAGGGGTTTTGATTCTTGATTTAGTTTATAAGCAAAAGCACTAGATACGAATGAATGAGTAGCTCCAGGGTCAAATAATGCATGGGCAATATGTCCTGATACAGAGATCATACCTTCCACCACTGCATTTGAAGCCATTGCTTCCCGGTGGGTTAATGCGAAGGTTCTGCCTTGCACCCGAGGTTGTTGAACCGATGACTGGGTTGCAGCAGAACGCGGGGCATTACTGGGCGGCATGGAGTTACTGGCTTGTCCTCTGGAAGGATTCGTCCTCCCGATCGGCCTTCCACTTCCTCTACTCGGCCCTTGGCTTCCATGCATTGACGGACAATTTTTCCTTAGATGTCCCATCTCTCCACAATTAAAACAAGACCTGTCTAGGAGACAGTTTCCAAAATGGTTTACTCTACACCTCTGACACCAGGGAGCCTCCGAGACTCTGGGATGGGACGCAGAGGTAGCTTGTGTCTTCGAGGGAGTGTCTCTGTTTCTCAGCCACGTTCTCCCGCCTCTGGCTCCTCCTCCTCTATAAAAAGTAGTGTTAAACCCAGACCCTCTGCCGCTGGTGGGTCCTGATGTCGTCCTCATAGGAGGTCCTTGATAACGGGGGCGCTTAGAATTGGGAATTTCTTCCACCCAGTCTCCCGGACCTTCTTGTATGTCCATTTCACCTCCAAAGCTCTTTCTACTGCCTGGAGATAAGTTCTCAGTTGTAATGGAATCAGCCGGTCACGAATATCTGGTCTTAGGCCCTTTACGAACCTCTTTGTCTTTTCTGATTCACTCCTTACCAAGGCATCAGCGTACCTGGATAGCTGAGTGAATTTCTGATCATACTGGGATACATTCATAGAACCTTGACGTAGTTCCAAGAATTCTGTTACCATCTTATCTCTGGCTGTATCCGGAATGTATTTCTCAGTGAATTTGTTCACCAAGAATTCTCAAGTGATTGGTTCCCTTGCATTCTTCATACTAAGCTTCACTGCCCGCCACCAATTTTCCGCTTCCTTCTGGAACATAAAAGAAGAGAAGGACACCTTTTGTTCATCAGTGCAACTCATAACTTCTAAGATCTTCTCTATTTGAAGAAGCCATGATTCGG
This sequence comes from Agave tequilana, assembly GCA_038442645.1. Taxonomy (NCBI): domain Eukaryota; kingdom Viridiplantae; phylum Streptophyta; class Magnoliopsida; order Asparagales; family Asparagaceae; genus Agave; species Agave tequilana. The sequence goes on along the minus strand of JAVJIF010033674.1, from coordinate 13,600 downwards.
CTTGTAAGGGGTCCGCCTCCCTTTCAAATACGGGCGGTTTCATCTTCTGAAACTGCTCCAGTGCTCGATGGGAGTTGTTATTATTACTCGCTCTAGACATTAATTGTGCGAGCCACTCCGGCATCGCCCCTGGAGTTCCTTCATTCCCTCTTATTTGAACTTCAGAGTCTCCATCATTGTTCACGGGAGGTGCACTCCCCATCTCACTGTAGTGTGTCGTATCGAGCGACAGGGACTCCTCAAGTGGTAGTTGGTTCAAATCCATGTGTTCTCCCTATAAATAAGGGTGTCTTATCAACATACTACACAATTAGGAATGAATAGGGATAAAACTTTAGTCTCAGGCAATCATGTTAATAACATCACTTTTGAAAACAAGCAACTTGTTATATATATATATATAGTTACATCCATCATGGATACAAAAGGTATTATGCTGACATGCCTTCCTTCTTTGGATATCCAGACTAACCCATGTTCATTCATAAGATATATGCCAGGGTACATACAATAACCCTAAGGATATCCATCACCTAACATACTAGGCCTATACATGTATATACATCAAAAGTGCCGGCTCTAAGGTTCACCCTTCGTAGGGTAGAGTATCCCCACTAGAATCTCCGCTAGTGCTGCTGCTATCATCCATATCTTCCTCGGGGTCTTCTTCCGGTGATTCGTCCCCGGCGCAACACCAGTCGTCTAAGTCATCATAAAGGTCCATATCCTCTTTCCACGTTTCGTTCCAAAAGACGCCTCCATATGTAAATCCCCTTCGGGTTTCTTCTTTAATCGTGCTAGAGTGCTCCGTCACTGCTATCTCAAGTGAATCTCCCACAAAGCTTTCTGTGTCAACATTGGTTGGTTCAGGCTCGTTAGATGCATGCGACTCAACCTCCTCATAATCTACCCAATTTAGGGGCATAATCGTTTCCGCTGGGTCAGTTTCGTCCGACTCGTACCCCCAATCCATGGAGTCCGCCACCCAGCTCTCACTCGAGCTATCAGGGCTAGAGACTGGCCAGTATACATCGGAGTCCCCCATCTACATGTAAACAAATAGGACGTATCAATCTCAAGTCCATGAAATAGTCTCAATCATATAGCTATCATCAAGAAGCAATATAAATAGACACACTTATAACTATACTTATCCTTAGTCTACTCATAAGTCTCATGTCTTTAGAATAACTCAGATTCCATATATATTTTAATGCATTCCTAGTCACATAAGACTAACTACCTAACTATGATCACATGTCTACACGTATAAACCTAACAACTTCATCATCTCTTACTCCTTCTACTTCTAAACCTTTGCTCTGATACCAACTGTAACGGTCCCAGTTAAAAATTTTTCATTTAATCATAATCATCTCGTACAATCCAAGCGTGGGACCCATCAGGGTATAATACTTCCAGTACAATCATCAGAAACTCTTTACTATACATCAGAAATTCTACTAAGATGATATCGAGACTTATCATGCTAACACCATAGTTCAAGATCTATAAGAACACAGTCTATAATTTCCATATCGGAATGTATATACATACATAGTTAGAGTCCAACACCAGGTCCAAAATTACAAGTCAAGGGTAATACCCAACTAAAGTACGCATGTTTATACAACATCATATACATAACAAAAGTACTTCTAAAACAGTGGTTCCGATGATGATTGCCCGCGCAATTGCCCTTAAGCGGGTCCCTTGCCCTTGTCCAAACCTGTAGGTGGAGTTAGAATAGAGTGAGCTTGACGGCTCAGTGAGTAAAACAATATTTAAATATACTTAGCAAGTAGGTATACATGGTTAAATTATCCGGTTGACATGTGTGACGATATACTATTTTTATAGAATCTCGTAATTAGCCATGAGCCAAAACAAAACACAGTAACAATGCCTGACTAGTCGACTAGGCCACTCTATAGTCGACTAATTCTAACTGTAAGTCGACTAATCACGAAGCTATAGTCGACTGATTATACTTCACACGTACCTGCTTCTTTACTGGCAGCCAGGGACTCATGTAGTCGACTACCCTTCCTGGTATAGTCGACTAACTCAAGTACTAGTCGACTAGAAGTCCCTATAGTCGACTAAAACTGTGAAAAATTGTGTTACTCACTGTATGTCACTTATAGTCGACTACCCTCCTGGTGTAGTCGACTAACCCAATATATTAGTCGACTAGTAAGTAGACTATAGTCGACTAAAACTGTGAAAAACAGATTGTTAACTTTCTGTTTGCTCTCTGTATCTGGGATTAGTCGACTACAGTCTATATGTAGTCGACTAATCCTGCTACCCAGCAGGATATCTGCCTCAAATATCACACGTCTAGTCGACTATCCCAGGGACCAAGTCGACTACTCTACATAGAAATTGCCTGACAAGAGGCTATTCCAGATTAAATGTTAAGGGTTTATGCATGAATATAACATAGGACTTATATCATAGTGATGTCCATATACATACACATAATCTCCCCTTCTACGCCTCCGGTTCAACCGGTCCCTTCCTCTGATACAATATATATAATCTCCCCTTCTACGCCTCCGGTTCAACCCGGTCCCTTCCTCCGATACATAATATATAATCTCCTCTTCTACGCCTCCAGTTCAACCCGGTCTCTTCCTCCGATGCATTCATGCCATCATATAATATCAATATGCAAGACATGTAATAAAATCATGGATTCATAAACAACATGAGTAATACTTGCGGAATTGAAACACATGAACCCAAAACATACATAAGGTCAAATACTTGTATATCTCTTACACTTATTTCATTTCCTACTTATTTCTACTCATCATGTTGTTAAGATTAGCATGTTCTACTCACTCTTGAAGTAGTATGGCCTGATTTTTGGCTGTTTTTTGACTGTTGTTGCTGCTGCCCTCTTTTGCTGCTGCAGTGGCTGTTGCTTTGCTGCTGCAGCTGCTCCTTTGTTGCTGTTGCTGCTGTTGTAGGAAAAGGGAAGAGAGAGGAGAGAGTTTGTGAAGAAGGAGAGAGCTTTTGATCAAAAATGTTTAATCCTCTTCATCTCCCTTTATTTATAGTCTCTAATCCCCCATCAAAATGTGCCATGTGTCCCCTAACATCCCATCAAGTCTAATCAACTCCCTAATCAACTCCATGCCTCTCCCTTCTCCATGAAGTACAAGCATGGTGGGGATGGTGGTGATGTTGACTTTGGGGCATTATTCTTATACGTATAAATACTTACGTATACACTTGCATATACATACCCGTATAATACCCGTATAATACACATGGCTTACTAAGACATCATGCATGCATACTAATTCCATTACCCTTATGATTATTTAGGACAAAGAAATGCTTTAATTAAGGCAAGTGTTACAGTAAGTATATGTAACGCCCCGATTCCACGGATACGGAGACGTCACTGCGACGTATATACGTAGGTCAGAAAATGCCCCACGTATATACGCTAAGCATTTAGTACAACAAGGATCAGAGTACACGACAAAGCGTGATATACATACATATGCCAACTTAAAAGTACAAGTACAAGTTATCACAAGATATGATAAAATATTACACATTACATGTATCTTTTATCACAACCAAGTCCAAAAGTAAAAGATACAATATGAACACAAAATGCTCACGAGTAGGATGAAGATCCCGTGAGTCAAAGAGAGAGATCTGGCACAAGGACTGGAGCTAGTCTTCCTGCTTACTAAGAAAAGCTTGATCTTCTGTGGACGGTTCCACTTCGATCCAAGCTTCAGAACCTGAACATACAAATCCAAGGGAGTCAGGACCTCCCAACAATGAACAGACTACAGCCAAATGGCTAAGAGACATGAATAAGAAAGATAGAACAACATAATGAATATCAATTAACAAGAAATGAAAGCATGAAGAGATAAAGTCAGAATACAATGAATCCACAGTTAGAGTCTATTATTATTATTACTTGTCTTACTGTGATATCTAGCTATGTGACCCAGCGTCCCAGGGCACATAGATCCATATCCTAGTAAAGCAAGGTTGTTATTGGAAACCAGCGGGATTATCAACGAACTATGTTTACAGTGGGTCCCGTACATGCCCGGGACAACGGTCCAGGATTGTTCCGTTGCTTGATGACGGAAACCAGCCGCTAGGCTAACAGGAGGGACTTATGTATGCCCTTTATCATGATGGTACCAGTAATGAGGGAGCAAGCACTCCCCTCGGTCCCCTGGAGGCCCTCAGGTCAGACCGGAAATATAGTTGCACAACATACCTAATACCACTGTAAACATGAACACATATTGATATCCACATGTTTTCCCCCGACCCAATGTACGTTGGTCCATTTTATACAAAAGTCAAGTGTATCATACTTGGTGTTAAGAGATAGCATGATAAGTGGTGATATTCATTAATTAACAAGTTATGAAATGAGAATATACAATAACAAGCCATGAAGTAACAAGAGGTAACATCCATCAGGTAACAGGTCATGAAGTACCATTCATGAAGCATAAACAAGAATAATATATCCCACATGTATCAAGGGTATGATCCAAATTCAGAAAAGAAATCAACTATAATAAACAGCCTAAATTAGTCGACTAGGTGGAATGGTTAGTCGACTAATAGTGGTCTCTAGTCGACTAACAGTCTGGACTAGTCGACTAAAACTGAGTTCCAGAGAGTTGGAATTCTGTTTCAGGAAAAGTTAGTCGACTAGGTGGAAAGGGTAGTCGACTAACAATGATCTATAGTCGACTAATAGTTAAGGTAAGTCGACTAACAGTGATTTCCAGAGAGTTGGGGTTTATTTTCAGGAAAAGTTAGTCGACTAATAATCAAGATAAGTCGACTAAAACTGTGTTTCAGAACAGGGGTCGTTTCAAATAAGGATTTCAAGCCGACTAACTCCTAGGTCAAGTCGACTAATCGTGGTCTGAAAACAGGGTACAGAACAGAATTTGATGGTTGAATTTGAAGGCCAAAAGCATGATTTCGAAGGCACAAGTGTACATGAATTGTAAACACAAGTATACTAAAAAGTTTACAAGTCTTGGTGAGTAAAAATACTCACACGAATGGTTAATTGGAGCTATACGCGTTCGAAAGGAGCGTTGCCGACAAACTTGATCCTCGGCGATAATAGACACGATCCCAATCCAAAAGTTGTAGTTGCTTGAGATGGAGATGATGACTTTGTGGTGTTTTTGGAGTTGGGGTTGAGGTGAAGGAGGGATTTTGGTGAAGGCCAAATCTTTGTTGAAGTGAAGAAAAGAAATAAAAATGTAAAGGAAAAGTTTATATAAGATTTTGATTTTGTGAAGGAGGTGCAATTTATGTAGAAGAGAGGGGGTTTTTGCAAATAGGAGAGGATGAGGTGTCCCTCTTTTGGCCACTTGGCCGGCCATGGAAGAGAGAGAGAAAGAGGGGCATTAATGGTAGAAGTGTGTGGAGTTTGTTGGAATTTTGGAAAAGGTTGGAATTTTGGAAAATTGGAAAATCTTGTGGCTTGTGGAGGAAGGAAGAGAAATAAAGAAAAAGGAAAAAAGAAAAGAATATAAAAGGAGAAGATATTTTTTTGGCTTGGAAAATGAAAATATTGAAAAGACAATTTCCCGGGTTTAAGTCGAAGATGCGGAAAACATTTCGGAAAATACCGAAATCGTCCCGAAATCAAGTATCTTGGAACGACTCGTAAAATTTACCAAAAATCAATAATAATATTTTAAGACTCATGGTGAAATTCGTTTGGAGAAATAATTTATAATTTTAAAACTAAAAATCCCGGAATCAGTTAGCTACCGACTCCGGTGGAATTTTCATAAAATCATAAAATTCCCAGAAAAAGTATTTAGGTAAGAAATACGATTTTAAGAAATAATGCCTAAAGGACTTTCTAGAATTTCCTAACTGTTTGTAAGATAAAAATCCGGGAATCGATCAGCGACACTGGTCGACACCGGTTTTGAAGGCTTTCAATTAATTCAGGAAAATTCCAGAAAATCATATAAAATCTAAAATATTGAAAAATAATATTTGAAACTGAAATCGGTCAAATACAGGAAGTAAATCGAAAAAATACGATCGAAAAACTGAATACGCAACTAAGTACGTATTCCAGGAACGGGGTATTACAATCCATCCACCTTACAAAAAATTTCGTCCTCGAAATTTCAGGAAATGAAAGGTAACGGTAGAGAAGGATAAGAAGAAAGAATTTTACCAATCAAGTTGTGAAGAGTTGCGGATAACGCTCACGGATAACATCCTCTCGTTCCCACGTGGCCTCTCCTGGCGCATGCCTGTTCCAAGACACCAACACTAATGGTATTGCCTTATTCTTCAATGCCTTGACACTTCTGTCCAAAATGGCCATCGGTTGCTCTTGATATGACAAATCCGGTTGAAGTTCCAGTTCGGAGTGATCCAGGATATGACTATCATCCTTGACATACTTCCTCAACTGTGATACGTGGAATACATTGTGAACTCCGTCCAACGATGGCGGTAATGCCAATCGATAAGACACATCTCCCACACGGTCCAAAATCTCGAATGGGCCGATATATCTCGGACTAAGCTTTCCACGAGTACCGAACCGGATTACTCCTTTTGTAGGTGATATCTTCAAAAACACATGATCTCCTGTCTGGAATTCCAATGGCCTTCTCTGAGTGTCAGCCCAACTTTTCTGCCGACTCTGAGCTGCCCTGAGGTGATCTCTGATGATTCTGACTTTATCTGTTGTCTGAATCAGGATCTCTGGCCCCAAAAGTCTCCTCTCACCGACTTCGTCCCAACAAATCGGTGACCTACACTTCCTTCCATACAATGCTTCAAATGGTGCCATCTTGATACTTGCCTGATAGCTGTTATTATAAGAAAATTCAGCCAAGTGAAGATGATCTTCCCATGATCCCTTGAATTCAATCATGCAAGCCCGCAACATGTCTTCAAGAATCTGGATAGTCCTTTCAGATTGTCCGTCTGTCTGAGGGTGATAGGAAGTATTGAATTTCAGACGAGTTCCTAGACTTTCTTGGAGACTTTCCCAGAAATGTGATCTGAATCTTGTGTCTCTGTCTGATACAATACTAACTGGAACTCCATGAAGACGAACTATCTCCTTCATGTACTTGTCTGCCAAAACCTCTGTTGTCTGACCTACCCTGAATGGTATGAAGTGAGCTGATTTGGTGAGGCGATCAATGATTACCCATACAGCATTATTACCCTTAGGACTACGAGGTAATGCCGTAACAAAATCCATGGTGATGTGCTCCCACTTCCATTCGGGTATTGGTAAGGGTTGTAGAAGTCCAGCTGTCCTCTGATGTTCTATCTTTATCTGCTGACAAACTAAGCACTTGGCTACATACTGGGCTATCTCCCTTTTCATAGCATTCCACCAAAACTGCTTCTTTATGTCTTGATACATTTTGTTTCCCCCTGGGTGTATGGAATAGGCTGAACTGTGTGCTTCTGCTAGAATCTTCTGTCGAACTTCTCCTTGGGGAACACAAAGTCTGCTACCAAAATACAAGGCATCATCCGGATGAATACTGATATCAGTCCTCAATCCAGCCTCTACTTGAGCTCGGAATTGCTGTAATCTGGGGTCTTCCTTTTGAGCTTCCTTGATCTCATCTATCAATGCTGACTGAATCTGCAAGGTCATGAACTGTCCTGCCTTATCAGTTCCTTGAACTATCATCAAGTCCAATCTTATGATGTCTTGGATCAACTCGTTCTGTTGAGTAAGTTGGACTAGTACTCTATTCTCTGGCTTCCTGCTCAGTGCATCTGGAACTGTATTGACCTTGCCAGGATGATATTGCAAGTCTATATCATAGTCCGCCATTAGCTCCAGCCACCGTCTCTGCCTCATGTTCAATTCCTTCTGTGTGAAAATATATTTGAGGCTCTTGTGATCCGTGTATATCAACACTTTATCTCCCAGAAGATAATGCCTCCAGATCTCTAAGGCAAATATAACAGCTGCTAGCTCCAAGTCATGAGTTGGGTAATTCCGTTCATGAAGCTTCAGTTGTCTGGATGCATAAGCTATAACATGATCATGTTGCATTAGTACACACCCCAGGCCTTTTCCTGATGCATCACTGAATATGACCATCCCTCCTCTTCCTGAGGGAGTCCTCAAGATTGGAGCTGAAATGAGTCTTTGCTTCAATTGCTCAAAGGCTGCAGTACATTATTCTGTCCATATGTACCTTTCCCCTTTCCGGGTGAGCTTGGTCAACGGGGCTGCAATCTTAGAGAAATCTTGGACAAAGCGTCTGTAATATCCGGCTAGTCCAATAAAACTCTTAATCTCAGTCACCGTCTTGGGAATAGGCCAATCCTTCACTGCCTGGACTTTGCTGGGATCAACTGTAATTCCTTCTGCTGAAACCATGTGTCCAAGGAAGGCTATACTGTCCAACCAAAAGTCACACTTGCTCCTCTTAGCATGAAGCTGCTCCTGCTGGAGAGTCTGCAATACTATCCTCAAGTGTTCTGCATGCTCCCTGTTGTTCTTTGAATAGATCAAGATGTCATCTATAAAAACAACTACAAACTGATCCAAATAGGGCGAGAACACTCTGTTCATCAAATCCATGAAAACTGCAGGGGCATTGGTGACTCCGAAAGGCATAACTAGAAACTCATAGTGGCCATAACGGGTCCTGAATGCCGTCTTCGGAATATCCTCTTTCTTCACCCTAAGCTGATGGTAACCCGATTGTAAATCTAATTTAGAGAATACTCGGGCTCCATGAAGCTGATCAAACAGATCATCAATCCTTGGTAAGGGATACTTGTTCTTGATGGTAACTTTGTTCAATTCTCTATAATCAATACAAAGCCTTTTACCACCATCCTTCTTGTTTGCCAATAATACTGGAACCCCCCATGGTGAAGTGCTTGGCCGAATCAATCCCTTATCAGAGTATTCCTGCAGCTGCTTCTTTAGAATCTTTAACTCCGTCGGTGCCATCCTGTACGGAGCCTTGGATATAGGAGCTGCTCCAGGCACAGTATTAATAGAGAACTCAATCATCCTTTCAGGTGGAAGTCCTGAGATTTCAGCAAACACTCCCGGAATTCATCCCACACCGGTGTGCCCTTCTGAATCTCTGAACTAGTCATCCGAGTCTTTCTCTTGGTAGACTTCACTTCTCCACTAAATTGGAATTCAGGCTGAAGAGGGATTCTGAAATTAATCTTCTTCTCCCTACAGTCAATAACTGCATAATATTGACTGAGCCAGGTCATGCCTAAGATTACGTCGTACCTTTGGTGTCTAGTACGAGCATATCTATGGCCAAGGTCTTGTTACAAAGTTCTACTGGACAATCAGTGCAAACTCTAGTAGATATGACTACTCCATTCCCTGTACTAATCTCCCATTTGTGGTCTAAAGATCTAACAGGTATGGAATGCAATGCCACAAAATGATCTGAGATATAACAATGAGAAGCTCCTGAATCGAAGAGGGCTAAAGCAGGTTTTGAGTGTACCCTGATTTTACCTGTTATCACTTCCTCAGAAGTCTCAGCCTCTTCTTCCGTCAAGTTGTAAGCTTGTCCCCTTCCACGCCCTGCAGCAGTCCTAGCTCCTCTTTGGACTGGGCGAATAGCTTGTTGTGGAGGAGGGGGAGGAGCTCTCCTGATCATCGGTCCTTGGTTCCTCTGTCCAAGCGGCCCCTGTAGTGCTGGCAAAGCTTGGCCGGCTATCCCCATTCTTCTGTGTGGACAGGCTTCTATGGAATGGTCTCGGGAACCACATACCAAGCATAATCCATTTGCCCTACGGCAATTCTGTCGAATGTGACCTGGTTTCTGACAATAGCTACAGAAGGATAATGGTTGGGCCGTCTGGTAAGGAGCTGGTCGGAATGGTTGCCTCATTGTCTGAACCTTTGCTGCTCTGTATGGGCCTCCTCTTCCTATTGGTGGAAATGGCCTCTTCATGGCCTGGTTCCTCATCTGGTTCACTTGCTTCTTCTCTAGCCCACGCTCCACTTCTCGAGCTATGGTGAGAACTTCTGAATAAGTCTTCAGCTGCTGGGGCATTAAGAAGACCTGGATGTCCATCTGCAAGCCCTGCTGAAATCTACTTGCCCGCTTCTCCTCATCAGTTACCATGTATGGAGCAAAGCGGCTAAGTCTGAGAAATTCCGCGGCATACTCGTCCACGGACCTATTCCATTGCTGAAGTTGGATAAACTGCTCTTCCATGTCCTTCTGAGCAGTGGCAGGGAAGAATCTGCTATAGAAACTCTTGGAGAATGTGTCCCAGGTGACAGGCTTCTCCAATCTTGCCTCCTCAGCTAGCCACCATGTTCTGGCTATATCCTTCAATTGAATCTTAGCAACCTCCACCTGATTCTCCTTTGGAACTCGAGCTGCATTCAACAAGTCTGAGGTATCTGTCAGCCATTGCTCAGCATCCAGGGGTTTCTCTTCACCCGTGAATATGGCTGGTTGCAGCCGTCTGAAGTCTGAAATATTTCCCGGCCTCTGTTCCTTTGGAGCTGTCAACTCTCGCCGGAGGAGTTCCGTCTGTTGCTGCTGGTTCTCCATCATCGTCTGAATGACCCTCAGAATATCGGTATTCTCTCCCGCAGGTCCATTCGATACTTGTCCAGAATTATTACGACCCGTCCTTCTCTCCATACCGAATTGGGATAAGATAACTGGAATTGGAAAAATGGAAGGAGTTTAGGACACAAGGGAAGGAATCAAGAAGGACTCGATAACTTTGTACATTGTAGTTGGCATTAGCAAATTTCATTAATTTGCTGCTTGATTGTACTATAGGTGTGAGAGCCTAAGCTCTGATACCAACCTGTAACGCCCCGATTCCACGGATACGGAGACGTCACTGCGACGTATATACGTAGGTCAGAAAATGCCCCCACGTATATACGCTAAGCATTTAGTACAACAAGGATCAGAGTACACGACAAAGCGTGATATACATACATATGCCAACTTAAAAGTACAAGTACAAGTTATCACAAGATATGATAAAATATTACACATTACATGTATCTTTTATCACAACCAAGTCCAAAAGTAAAAGATACAATATGAACACAAAATGCTCACGAGTAGGATGAAGATCCCGTGAGTCAAAGAGAGAGATCTGGCACAAGGACTGGAGCTAGTCTGCCTGCTTACTAAGAAAAGCTTGATCTTCTGTGGACGGTTCCACTTCGATCCAAGCTTCAGAACCTGAACATACAAATCCAAGGGAGTCAGGACCTCCCAACAATGAACAGACTACAGCCAAATGGCTAAGAGACATGAATAAGAAAGATAGAACAACATAATGAATATCAATTAACAAGAAATGAAAGCATGAAGAGATAAAGTCAGAATACAATGAATCCACAGTTAGAGTCTATTATTATTATTACTTGTCTTACTGTGATATCTAGCTATGTGACCCAGCGTCCCAGGGCACATAGATCCATATCCTAGTAAAGCAAGGTTGTTATTGGAAACCAGCGGGATTATCAACGAACTATGTTTACAGTGGGTCCCGTACATGCCCGGGACAACGGTCCAGGATTGTTCCGTTGCTTGATGACGGAAACCAGCCGCTAGGCTAACAGGAGGGACTTATGTATGCCCTTTATCATGATGGTACCAGTAATGAGGGAGCAAGCACTCCCCTCGGTCCCCTGGAGGCCCTCAGGTCAGACCGGAGATATAGTTGCACAACATACCTAATACCACTGTAAACATGAACACATATTGATATCCACATGTTTTCCCCCGACCCAATGTAGTTGGTCCATTTTATACAAAAGTCAAGTGTATCATACTTGGTGTTAGAGATAGCATGATAAGTGGTGATATTCATTAATTAACAAGTTATGAAATGAGAATATACAATAACAAGCCATGAAGTAACAAGAGGTAACATCCATCAAGTAACAGGTCATGAAGTACCATTCATGAAGCATAAACAAAAATAATATATCCCACATGTATCAAGGGTATGATCCAAATTCAGAAAAGAAATCAACTATAATAAACAGCCTAAATTAGTCGACTAGGTGGAATGGTTAGTCGACTAATAGTGGTCTCTAGTCGACTAACAGTCTGGACTAGTCGACTAAAACTGGGTTCCAGAGAGATGGAATTCTGTTTCAGGAAAAGTTAGTCGACTAGGTGGAAAGGGTAGTCGACTAACAATGATCTATAGTCGACTAATAGTTAAGGTAAGTCGACTAACAGTGATTTCCAGAGAGTTGGGGTTTATTTTCAGGAAAAGTTAGTCGACTAATAATCAAGATAAGTCGACTAAAACTGTGTTTCAGAACAGGGGTCGTTTCAAATAAGGATTTCAAGTCGACTAACTCCTAGGTCAAGTCGACTAATCGTGGTCTGAAAACAGGGTACAGAACAGAATTTGATGGTTGAATTTGAATGCCAAAAGCATGATTTCGAAGGCACAAGTGTACATGAATTGTAAACACAAGTATACTAAAAAGTTTACAAGTCTTGGTGAGTAAAAATACTCACACGAATGGTTAATTGGAGCTATACGCGTTCGAAAGGAGCGTTGCCGACAAACTTGATCCTCGGCGATAATAGACACGATCCCAATCCAAAAGTTGTAGTTGCTTGAGATGGAGATGATGACTTTGTGGTGTTTTGGAGTTGGGTTGAGGTGAAGGAGGGATTTTGGTGAAGGCCAAATCTTTGTTGAAGTGAAGAAAAGAAATAAAAATGTAAAGGAAAAGTTTATATAAGATTTTGATTTTGTGAAGGAGGTGCAATTTATGTAGAAGAGAGGGGGTTTTTGCAAATAGGAGAGGATGAGGTGTCCCTCTTTTGGCCACTTGGCCGGCCATGGAAGAGAGAGAGAAAGAGGGGCATTAATGGTAGAAGTGTTGTGGAGTTTGTTGGAATTTTGGAAAAGGTTGGAATTTTGGAAAATTGGAAAATCTTGTGGCTTGTGGAGGAAGGAAGAGAAATAAAGAAAAAGAAAAAAAGAAAAGAATATAAAAAGGAGAAGATATTTTCTTTGGCTTGGAAAATGAAAATATTGAAAAGACAATTTCCCGGGTTTAAGTCGAAGATGCGGAAAACATTCGGAAAATACCGAAATCGTCCCGAAATCAAGTATCTTGGAACGACTCGTAAAATTTACCAAAAATCAATAATAATATTTTAAGACTCATGGTGAAATTCGTTTGGAGAAATAATTTATAGTTTTAAAACTAAAAATCCCGGAATCAGTTAGCTACCGACTCCGGTGGAATTTTCATAAAATCATAAAATTCCCAGAAAAAGTATTTAGGTAAGAAATACGATTTTAAGAAATAATGCCTAAAGGACTTTCTAGAATTTCCTAACTGTTTGTAAGATAAAAAATCCGGGAAATCGATCAGCGACACTGGTCGACACCGGTTTTGAAGGCTTTCAATTAATTCAGGAAAATTCCAGAAAATCATATAAAATTTAAAATATTGAAAAATAATATTTGAAACTGAAATCGATCAAATACAGGAAGTAAATCGAAAAAATACGATCGAAAAACTGAATACGCAACTAAGTACGTATTCCAGGAACGGGGTATTACA